>JASCZI010211893.1:0-21982 GCA_036250425.1 Stylosanthes scabra
TTGTACAGTGAAAAGGCTTCTATATTATAAGTAGATATACAGGTGTATGGTCGTAGCGACTTGGCCGTAGGTATGATCATGATATGCCGAAAGTCAGGTCGTTACACATCGGGATCTGGTTGTATCCAGCATAAGCATCCATGAAAGATAAAAACTTGTAGCCCAAGGCTCTATCTACGAGATCGTTGATGCTCAAAAGCGGATAGGGATCTTTTGGGCATGCTTTATTCAGGCTGGTGTAATCCACACACATTATCTAATTTCCGTTGCTTTTGGGGACCATCACTACGTTGCTGAGCCAAGTGGGGTACTTAACTTCCCCGATGAATCTCGCTTCCAGCAGGTTCTGCACCTGCTTTTTTACCTCAGCTGCTTTTTCTAGGCTCATGCGCCGCAATCTTTGGGCTACCAGCTTGCTTCCGGGCAGCATAGATAATTTATGGTTGGAAAAATTTGGGTCGATTCCTGGTATGTTAGCTGTTGTCCATGCGAATAAGTCCACGTTCCTCCTTAGGAAGTGGGTCAGTCCTGCTTTTATTTCCTCCGAAAGGTTCTTTGTTATCATTGTAACCTGCTCGGCTTCTGGTCCGATCTGCACTTTGTCCAGTTCTCCTTTCGGCCGTGGCCTTTTCGGAATCTTTCTTTCGGGTGGCTCAAGGTCTACGAGATGGATCTTAGGGCTGTGTCTAGTTTCATAGATCTGGGAAGTTGCTCTTTGGAATTGTGCAATGTGGCGCTGTGATACCTTTCTACTTCCGAGATGTCCCCTTTGAGTACTCCTACTTCACCGCTGTCGGTGATGAACTTCATGGTGAAGATAGATGTGGCGACGATGGCTCCTACATTGTTCAAGGTAGGCCTTCTGACAATCGCGTTGTATGCGGAGTTGTGGTTCACCACTAGCTATCGAACTTTTACTTTCCTTGTATCCGAGGGGTTTCCGATGGTGACCCATAGGGTGACAAAACCATCTGGTATTACACTCTCTCCAGAGAATCCGACTAAGTCGTCAGAATGAGCCTCCAAATCACTCTCGGTGAGCCCGAGTGCGTCGAAGCACCTTCGGAACAGGATGTCAGCCGAGCTTCCCTGATCTACGAATACTCTTCGGATCTTGGTATTGACGGTGGATGCAGAAATTACTAGCGGCTGATTCATGTTGTTGGTTGTTTGCTTGATCTCTTCCGAGGAGAAAACTACCGCTGGGGGTGGTTTTCCTGCTAGAGTTCTCGGTATTACCTCCACTACTAAGCATGAGTGTCGGCTTCTTTTCGCCACTTTCTTGGAAGGGGGATTTCCCTCTTCGGGAATTCCTCCTGAGATCGTTCCAATTTCATGGTGTGTACCACAATCTTTGGGCTCATCTTTCCTTTTGTTAGCCTTATTCTCCGGGATGTTCATCCGCTGTCTGACTCTTCTATCATCATCTCTGTGTTTGTACCTACTGGTATATTCATGGAATTTTCCATTCTTCAATCCTTGCTCGACAAAATCGAGAAGGTTTCTGCATTCTCCCCTGCCGTGCCCGTTTTGCTTGTGGTACTTGCAATACGAGCTTCGGTCCCCTCTGTGGACATTGTTTATGGGTCTTGGTGTTGGTACCCTTTCGACCTAATAAGATACTTCGTACAGAAACTGAGCGAGAGATACGCTGAGGGGGTTATACTATGACCTGTTAGACTTGTGCTCCCTATGTCCTCTTTCTTCCTGGAAGTGATCTTTCCGAGGATTGTCGTTCTTGTTCCGGTCAGTCTTTACGGCAGTATGGCCTTCCTCCTACTGTAGGTAATCGTGAGACCTTTCTTGGATCTCCTCCATCGTTTTTGGTGGCCTTTTAGTTAAACTTTTCAGAAAGGGTGTGTCATCTCTTAGTCCTTTAACTAAGGCCATCAAAGCTGCCTGCGATTGTAGCCCTTCGATCTGCGTGCATTCCGTGTTGAAACGATCCAGATAGCTCCGGAGGGTTTCCTCGGGTTTTTGCACAACCGACTACAGGTTCAGGCAGGTTTTCGAAAGTCTCCGATGGGTTGTGAAGTTCTTCACGAAGCTGTCGGCCAGATCAGAGAAGTACTCAATACTGTTGGGTGGGAGGGAGTTGAACTATGTCAGGGCGACATTTTTCAGTGTTATGGTAAAGGCTTTGCATTGTAGGACATCGGAAACGTTTACGAGTAGCATCCTGTTTTCGAAGGCATCCAGGTGATGCTTCGGGTCTGTGGTTCCGCTGTAAGGCTCAATTTCAACAGGATACCTAAACTTCTTAGGAAGTTCTTCGGCTAGGATGTGGGACGAGAACGAGTGCTTGCTTTTCTCTCGTCCGGGCACTTTTGTTACCACAGTGGACAGTTTCCACGTGTGGTCCTTTGACTCCGCCGTCTTGCTACAATTGTCCACCAGAGTTGGAACTCTACTGCTAAGTTTTTCTTGTCTGTCCTTCTCTGTTTTTTCCGCTTCATCAAGGATGGCCTGCTGTTTCTTTGCGAGCTCTTCTGCTCTTTTCACCGCTTCCGTGGCAATCACAGCCTCTCGGGTCTGTCTCTCTAAGAGTTCCCTCAAGGCTGCTTCTAGTTGCTGGATGGTTTGATCTCTTTGGTCAATTTCTTTTTCTGGGGTCGGCTGAGGGTAACTATTCTCGCCGGCCCCTTCGTTGTTAATTGGGTTTTCGCCCTCCATCTTCCGCCCAGATATACAACACTACGCTTCTATCCTTTGAGTATGAGGTTCCCCACAGACGGCGCCAATGTTAAGGTCAAACCACTTAACGATTGTCCAAAGGACTTTGAAGGGGGTGCCGAGCCTCAATAATCAAAGTAAGAAAATGTGGCTTTGGTAGCCAAGCTCTTCGGCGTAACCGAGAGCTATAACGGAGAATGAGGTTGATGTGTGTAAGAGTAGCCCTAGAAACCCAAAATTAGGATTATGTGATTCTAGGTCAGATATGGGGAGTAGGGTTAGATGATGCATTTTCCCTTGTGGGCCACTTCATTCATGACCTTATTCTCTAAGAATTGGGCCTTGGGGCCGATCCGTAACAGGTCCCTTTCCTGCTTTGTTTAGATCCATCTGTTGGAGTGTCTATAAGTATGGCAGTTTTTGTTCCCTTCTGTTGTCATGTTCTGTCTTGTTCAATGAATTGTTGATTCTTTATTGGCATTCTAAATTTCTAATTCTTTTTTTTTATGGTAGATCCAATTTGCCTGAAACACCCAACAAAACATCACTAGCAACTCCAAGAGGCAGCGAACTTGTGTCCAAATCTAAATCCGATTCGCCATCACCTTTGCAAAATCTGCGCGACGATATGTGAATTCATAGCCTGCTCCTACTGCTGATCAGAACGCACCAAAGCCTGGCTCCAAC
The DNA here is from genome assembly GCA_036250425.1 of Stylosanthes scabra. Classification (NCBI taxonomy): domain Eukaryota; kingdom Viridiplantae; phylum Streptophyta; class Magnoliopsida; order Fabales; family Fabaceae; genus Stylosanthes; species Stylosanthes scabra. Next base: position 3,361 of record JASCZI010211893.1, read on the forward strand.
CTATCTCATGTAAGTTGGCGAATACATTTAAGTGTCGTATCTTTCTTTCACATCGTGTTGTGTTTGTCTTTGTTCCCAAATGGCAGTACTTGAACTTCCAACTATTTTAAGTCTCTATTAACTAGTGCAACAAGGAACCATTGAGAGGTCCACGAATATTATAATCTCCCATGCCTTTTTAGTCTTGATTTCTTATATGTTTAGCATTTGTAGGAAACCGCCAGATACTTTTTAGTCATGCATAAGCCAAACACTCAATAGTCCAAAATTTATCACCAAGTTTTGTTCTCAAATGTACTAAAATCTAACTTTTGGGGACAAAAAACAACAACAAATCATGTAAAAGAAAAAATATATAAAGCTCAATGAGCACTATTACAAGTCCCACATCGACCAAAGATAGGACCTCTTGATTGCTTATAAGTGTGAGGCATCCCTCACCCCTTGAGCTAGCTTTTGGGGTTGAATATGGTATCAGAGCCTATCCGATCCGGGGCACCCACCAATTCATGTTCACGCCTCTAGACGATCATTCCTAGGCATGACAGGTGTATTACAAGTCCCACATCGACCAAAGATAGGACCTCTTGATTACTTATAAGTGTGAGGCATCCCTCACCCCTTGAGCTAGCTTTTGGGGTTGAGTTAGGCCCACCTAATCTCAATTATAATAAGCACATTTCCCAATCAAAGCTAAGTGTCCCAAAAAAGGTGAATAAAAAAATTGTTTCAAATAAATTAGTTGTAAAGCAAAGTCAATGAAATCAAACTAACACTCTTTCATATTATTCTGTGTAATCAAAGTATTCTTGCAATGTTGTTTCATTTACACAGGGAATGTGTCTCATGTTATCTTGAGTGATGTATCTATGTCTTTAGTTGGTTAGTTCCTTCTATTTCAAATTTATATACATGAATTATTTTTGTTAAATTCAAATTTATATACTTTGCTTTATGTATAGATAATCTTTCATACTTTGCCTGATTTAATTTCCTAAATATTTCATAGATGATAGATTTATGATCCCACTCTAAATACTTTGAATCAGCTTCGGTCAATCATTTTTAGAATTATACTCTTATTTATGTTAGGCAAGACACGACCTTGATAGGGAGGAAACCATCCAAACTTTTCGAATAGTTTGTCAATTATATGAATATCATCCTTTAGAGGTGTTTCACCCATCTTGTGATGAAATAGTAGCTTTGATTGTTGGAGATTTTGAGTTATATGATCACAGTAAATAGATGAATGATACTTATTATTAAGGAAGGGAAATTAAAAAGAATAAAAGGGATTTGAGATTTCAACCGTGAGGGAGGTCTGCAGATTCTCCAAGACCATTTGGTTCTGAGCTTTTGATTGAGCCTCTCTCTGTATGCAGCACACCACTGTCATGTGTCTTATCCAAATGAATTAGTAGATGAAGGTTCCTTGAGAGGGGGTGAATCAAGGAACTCAAATACTTTTTTGAATTAAGAGATAAAACCGCAGCGGATATAGGAGATAAAAAAGGATTTCGTCTCTTAATAGCGAAACAACAAGCAACGTTTAAGAAATAAGAAAAGTAGAAGAAGGACACCAAGATTTATACTGGTTCGATCTCCTACTGAGATCTACGTCCAGTTTTCCACCAAATACTATGATGGAATTCCACTATACTTCAATCAATTACAATCACCAATTCTTGAGATCACTCTCCTCTCTCAACACTGAACACCTAAGTTTCACACACTTAGGATTTTTCTCACAACTAATCACCCTAGTTGTGTTTCTCTCAAACAGAAATTGAACCAGAAAATGAAAGTACTCACTTTACCCTTTGTAATATGATGAAGGAACTAAAACTAAGGCAAAGTAAGCAAACAAAAAGTGTATCAAATGTTAAGCTCAATTCACTTTAAAAGATAGGATATCTTGCGTTGTGTAGAACTATCTTGCTGCTAGAGATACTACTTGATATATATAAAAATCCTTTGACACTGATGAACATCTGACCGTTTGATGTGTGCTTACTGTCCAAACATTCAAAAGAAGTTAATCCATTTAGGATAGAAATAGGAATGTTGTTGGTCTCAATCACACATTTCCAAATCTTTCTATTTTTCAAGGATAGGATGTGAATCTATGGATATGGAAGGATTTCCTTTTGATCTACAAAATAATGAAAGAGAACGAGTTAATGTAGTCATAATTTCGGACATAATAGTGCATACGGTATTCAAAAATATTCTATAATGATAGCATATAGGAACATTGCTTCTTAACATTAAAGTGTTAATAATAGTGATTACAAGAGTTCCTATAATGGGATGTCAATCAGCATATAATGGATATACTATCATAATGTCAATTTCACAGGACAGTTATTATAATAAGTAGAGCAATTAGAGCCTCAGATATATATCACATAATTCCATATTTATATTAAAGTAATTAATCATTTTTACTCATATGCTATAAACATGATAAGGTTTGTCATCACACAAATTGAATCAAGAGAAGTTTTCATCAAAAGTTTTAGAAGGTAATTTGTCGAAGTGGCGTTTGAAGGCAACAGGATCAGTAATGGGAGGTTCAGGGGTTGAGAAGAGAGAGAATCGAGAGTTACCACTTCGTTGGGGCTGTGGTGGAGGAGATGGCGGCGTCGAGTCCTTATCTTGGATGGGCCGTTTGCCTCAAGATGCTAGTGGCGGTGAAGGTTCGGGTTCAGTGTTTGAGCAACGGCGATGTGTTCCATGGGAGGATAGTGGCGCCGGTGAGTCAGGTTCTGATAGTGCACCGTGACGGAGGTGACGAGGAACGGCAGTCTTGCGGGCCATGGGTTTGATGATGGGTCGAAGAGTGGGGTTTAGAGGTTGATGAGAGAGAGAGGGTTGAGGCCGTGTTGCGAAAAGAGAGGGTTGAGGGAAAGTTTCAAAGTGATGGTGGTTTTTGTGAGAGGGAGAGCAATTAGGTTTAGATGTAGGTGATTGGGGAAAGAAAAAGGAGGAGAGAGAGTTTCTAGTGTTGTAACTTCTCCTTTGTTGAAAACCACCTCTTTGTTGATAACCACCTCTCTTTGGAAATCCACTTCTCTTTGTTACACTTCTTCTTCCAGCTATGATATATAGAGATGTTTGAGTATGCGAAAGGTGTGTGCGGTTATGCATGAATTATGATGAATTTATAACCGATGAAAATAAAACAACTTTGGGAAATAATATGATATGATTTGGAAAAGATATGAAATATATGAAACGTATATGATATAAAAGGAAATAATTTGACAAGAAAAAGAATCGTCATAAAGGCAAGATATAATGCAGATTTTTCTTGAAAGAAAATGATTTTGCAAATAAACCAGGATGTAAACTCATGCAGAAGGCGGCATCAGTGATGTTTTAGGCATTTAATCATCATTTGCTAGAATTGTCTCTCTTCGACCTGTGAGACAAAAGAGCTCAGAAGAAAAGGTTAGAGTATATCAGAAAAACAAATAATTCCCAATGCAGTTCTCAACTTTATAAATCTATCTTAGGAAGCGGTTTAGTAAAGATATCAGCTAATTGATCTTCAGATCTCACAAATTGAATGTCAATGTTCCCTCTTTGAACATGTTCACCAATAGAGTGGTATTTCACCTCTATGTGTTTTGTTCTTGATTGCAAAACCGGATTTTTTGAAATGTTTATGGCACTCATGTTGTCACACATAAGGGGAACATTACTAATGTTTATCTTGTAATCAATTAGTTGAGTTTTTAACTAAAGAACCTGATAGCAGCATAGACAAGCTGCAATGTATTTTAGCTTTAGCCATTGATAGTGCAACTGTTGCTTGTTTCTTGCTAGTCCAAACGTTCAAGGAATTGCCTAGGAAACAACACATTCCACTTGTGCTTCTTCTATCAACTCTATCACCTACATAATCAGTATCACTATATGCAGTAACATTAAAAGAATCAGTTTTAGGATACCAAAGGCCAAAGGATGTAGTCCTGTGAATGTAGCGAATGATCCATTTTACTGCAATTAGGTGAGATTCCTTTGGATTGGATTGAAATCTTGAGCATACTCCAACACTTTGAATGATATCAGGACGTGAATTTGTGAGGTACATGAGAGATCCAATCATTCCTCTATATTGAGTTTCATCAACATCTTTTTCTTCACTATCTTTATCCAATTTTATATTTGGATGTATAGGAGTTCCCATGGGTTTAGCGTGTTCCATGCCAAACTTCTTTACCAATTCCTTAGCATATATTTCTTGATGGACAAAAATACCATTGGGTAGCTGCTTGATTTGTAAACCTAGAAAGAATGTTAGTTCTCCCATCATACTCATATCAAACTCGCTTTTCATGAGCTTGGCAAAATCTGTACACAATAATTTATTAGCAGATCCAAAGATAATATCATCAACATATACTTGTACAATTATAAAATGATCAGATGTGTTTTTAATAAATTGAGTAATATCCGTGGTCCCTCTTTGAAAACCATTTTTTAAGAGAAAGGAGCTAAGTCTTTGATACCAAGCTCTTGGAGCTTGTTTCAGACCATAGACTGCTTTTGCTAATTTAAAAACATGATCTGGATGTTTTCTATTTTCAAAACCTGGAGGTTGTGCCACGTATACTTCCTTATCTATTATACCATTGAGAAAGGCACACTTGACATCCATTTGGTAAAGTTTGAATCCTTGATGAGCGGCATAAGCTAGGAGGAGTCGGATAGCTTCCATTCTAGCAACTGGAGCAAATGATTCATCAAAATCTATTCCTTCTTGTTGATCAAATCCTTGTGCAACGAGTCTAGCTTTGTTACGAACAATAGTTCCATCTTCTCCAAGTTTGTTTCTGAATATCCATCTGGTTCCCGTGACTTTCTTTCCATTTGAATCTGGAACTAATGTCCATACTTCATTTTTCTCAAATTCCTTCAATTCATCTTCCATTGCTTTGACCCATGAGGGATCAGCTAAAGCTTCATCTATTGACTCGGGCTCAATAGTTGATATGAAGGCAAGATTGTTTGAATTCAACCCTTTTGATTTTCATCTTGTCATGATCCCTTGAGAGTTTTCACCAATGATGAATTCATGAGGATAATTGTCCATAAATCTCCATTCTCTGGCTTTTGATAAAGGAACTTCTTCATTAAATGGATGTACTTCAACATTGGTCACTTCTGTTGTATTGGGAGATGATTCTATTTTAGGATCAGGAGACGATTTCGTTTTGTCTTTAGTTTCACCATCATCTTGTATATTTTCAGAATTCTTGTTTTCTGCACTAACAGTACCCTTTTGTTTGGGGAGAATTTCATCTTCTTCACCTATGAGATCTACTGTAGACACACTAGAAGAGATATTAGACTCACAAAAAGTGACATGCATGGTTTCCTCAACAGTCTTGGATTCTTTATTAAAGACTCTATAGGCTTTGCTAGTTGTAGAATAACCAAGAAATATCCGATCATGTGTTTTTGAATCAAATTTTCCAAGGTTGTCTTTTATGTTCAGGATAAAGCATTTGCTTCCAAAGATGTGGAAATATTTCAGATTTGGTGTGGTCCCTTTCCATAGCTCATAAGGGGTTTTCTTTCAAAACTTTCTAATGATCGTACGGTTTAAAACATAACATGCAGTATTAATGGCTTCGGCCCAAAGGTTTTTAGGAACATGATTTTCAAATAACATAGCTCTTGCCATTTCTAAAAGGCTTCGGTTTCTTCTTTCAACAACCCCGTTTTGTTGAAGCGTTCTAGGGCAAGAGAAGTTATGTGAAATTCCGTTCTCATCACAAAAATTTTCAAAAAGATGATTTTCAAACTCTTTCCCATGATCACTTCTAATGGAAACAATTTTGGAATCCTTTTCATTTTGAACCTTTTGCTGAATTTTTCAAAAGCATGAAAGGCTTTGTTTTTGTGAGCTAGAAAACAACCCAACCAAATCTAGAGTAGTCATCTACAATTACCAAACCGTAACTTTTCCCACCAAGACTTTGAGTTCTAGTAGGACCGAAAAGATCAATATGCAATAGTTCTAGGGGCCTTTTAGTAGAGATGTCTTCCTTTGATTTGAAAGATGTTTTAGTTTGTTTTCCCATTTGACAAGCATCACAAGTGATATCCTTATCAAACTTAATCTTAGGAAGACCTCTTTCTAAATTCCTTTTCACAATTTTAGAAATTTGGAACATGCTTGCATGTCCTAACCTCTTATGCCAAACCCATTTTTCAGAATCTAAAGAAGAGAAACAAGTCACATTTTGATCTTTTAAGTCATCTAGAGTTAGACCATAAACATTGTCACACCTTTTAGCTAAGAAAACAATAGAGCCATTTATTTCATCCACTACCTTGCATTCGGTTTTGCTGAATGTGACTAGATAACCAAAGTCACACAATTGACTTATGTTGATTAAGTTGTGCTTCAGTCCATCCACTAGATATACTTGATTCAAGCAAGTTGAGAGTTTCTTACCAACTTTTCAACTGCTATTATCTTACCTTTGCCATCATCTCCAAAAGTTACGAATCCTCCATCGTATTTATTTAGCTTGATGAAGAAGGTTTTACATCCTGTCATGTGCCTAGAGCATCCACTATCTAGATACCACATATCTTTACTTCGGTTTGAAGTCAAGCAAACCTGTGTACAACATCATCAAAATTTTGGTATCCAAACTTTCTTGGATCCTTTAATGTCAATTCTTCTTGGTTGCCCAAGAGCATTATAATCACATATAACATTGTATAAACGACCATTTATAATTCTTTTGGATATGAAGCATTGAGGGGCTGAATGTCCAAATCTATTGTAACTTCCACAAGTATTCTTTCTAGTATAGTTTGGAGAAGGTTTTGGTTCAAGGAGAGCTTTGGCCTTTTGTTTAGTTTGAACAGGAGGCTTGGCAAAACTTTGTTTTGAAGTGGAAGCTTCAAAATCATTTTTGAAAATAGATTTATTGGTCTCAACAAAGCCAAGACCAGATTTTACAAAAAGAGGCCTTTGTTTAGCAAGAAGTTCATCAAGGTTGTTAGATCCGTGAGTGAACTTAGCCAAATCGTTGTTTAAAGTACTAATTTCGGTTTTTAGCTTTTGATTTTCAGAAGCAAGAAGACTTGTGGTTTCAATCGAGTTTTTCAAATCATTTTTTAACTTTTCATTTTCAACTTTTAAAACAAAATAAATTTTGTTCAATTGCAAAGAGATTTGAGCATTTTCTTCCTTCAAAGCTTCATATTCCTTTTTCAGTTTACTATATTTTTGAAATAATTTATCGGAATTTTTAGTTAAATCATCAATCATATCAAATAGTTCTTTATGAGTGAAATTAGAAAAATCTACCTCATTAAGTTCTGTTGAGTCAGCTGTGAGGCAGAGTTGAGCTTCTTGATCAGAATCATCATCATCAGAATCGTTTTCAAGATCTTCCCATGAAGCCATCAGAACTTTTTTCTTGTCTCTTTTATTGATTTCTTCTTTCTTCTTTTGTGGACAATTCGATTTGTAATGATCGGGCTCTGTGCAATTGTAGCAAATCACTTTGTTTTGATCTTTCTTGTATTCTTTTGATGCGGATCCTTTTCCCTTTTTCTTGAACCTCATCATTATTCTTAGCCTTCGAGCAAAGAAGGCAAGTTCGTCATCAGACATATCGTCATCTTCTTCACTCTCTTCTTCCTTTGATGAGACTTTTGACTTGAGAGCGATTGATTTATTTTTTGAGTCTTGACCAAGATGAGTAATTTCATGAGCTAAGAGTTTCCCTCTTAATTCATCATACGTAATCTTAGTTATGTCATGTCTCTCGGATATGGCAATGCTTTTATTTTCCCATTGCTTTGTGAGACTTCTAAGAACTTTTCGAACAAGGTCTTCTTCCGAGTCATGTTTCCCCATTGCATCGAGGTTGTTTATGATGATGGAGAATCTTTCAAACATTTCATCAATGCTTTCTCTTTCCTTCATGGAGAATAGTTCATACTCTTTCATGAGCATGTCTATTCTAGTGTCTCTAACTTGTTTAGTGCCTTCGTGTGTCAGTTGAAGCTTGTCCCAAATTTCTTTGGCAGTTTTACATATTGACACCTTTTGATATTCTTCGAGACTAATTGCACAATGCATGAGGTTGATGGCCTTAGCATTTAATTTGACCTTCTTCTTCTCCTCTTCATTCCATTCAGTATGAAGCTTTGGCACTTGATTTCCTTCTTCATCCATCTTGGTTGGAATTTGTGGACTTTCACTAATGATTAACCAAATGTTGAAGTCAACCGATTGGGTGAAGATTCTCATTCTATCTTTCCAATAGGAGTAGTTGGTTCCATTGAAGTAAGGAGGTCGATTGCTTGATTGTCCTTCAGATAAGTTGAATGTAACAATGTTGTTGTTGAGGTTGGCCATGGATCTTGTTACTTCAAGTTGTTAAACTTGTCTCCTTTGAGCCTCAGCTCTGATGCCAATTGAAGGTTCCTTGAGAGGGGTGAATCAAGGAACTCAAATACTTTTTTCGAATTAAGAGGTAAAACTGCAGCGGATATAGGAGATAAAAAAGGATTTCGTCTCTTAATAGCAAAACAGCAAGCAACCTTTAAGAAATAAGAAGAGCAGAAGAAGGACACCAAGATTTATACTGGTTCGATCTCCTACTGAGATCCACGTCTAGCTTTTCACCAAATACTATGATGGAATTCCACTATACTTCAATCAATTACAATCACCAATTCTTGAGAGCACTCTCCTCTCTCAACACAGAACACCTAAGTTTCACACACTTAGGATTTTCCTCACAACTAATCACCCTAGTTGTGTTTCTCTCAAACAGAAATTGAATCAGAAAATGAAAGTACTCACTTTGCCCTTTGTAATATGATGAAGGAACTAAAACTAAGGCAAAGTAAGCAAACAAAAAGTGTATCAAATGTTAAGCTCAATTCACTCTAAAAGATAGGATATCTTGTGTTGTGTAGAACTATCTTGCTGCTAGAGATACTACTTGATATATATAGAACTTCTTTGACACTGATGAACATCTGATCGTTTGATGCGTGCTTGTTGTCCAAACATTCAAAAGAAGTTAATCAATTTAGGATAGAAATAGGAACGTTGCTGGTCTCAATCACAAATTTCCAAATCTTTCTATTTTTCAAGGATAGGATGTGAATCTGTGGATATGGAAGGATTTCCTTTTGATCTACAAAATAATGAAAAAGAACGAGTTAATGTAGTCATAATTTCGGACAAAATAGTGTATACGGTATTCAAAAATATTCTATAATGATAGCATATAGGAACGTTGTTTCTTAACATTAAAGTGCTAATAATAGTGATTACAAGAGTTCTTATAATGGAATGTCAATCAGCATATAACGGATATACTATCATAATGTCAATTTCACAGGACAATTATTATAATAAGTAGAGCAATTAGAGCCTCAGATATATATCATATAATTCCATATTTATATTAAAGTAATTAATCACTTTTACTCATATGCTATAAACATGATAAGGTTTGTCATCACACAAATTGAATCAACAGTAGAGTTCATTAGGAAAGAGACGTACAATTAAATAAAATATTTTTCATCAACTATTTCTCCAATTGAATATTTTTCATGCTATATAAGTTGCAATTGCTTTGTGTTTTCTCAGTAACAAAGCTCATAAACATAACATATTTGACTTTGTTTAGAAGGTTGAAAAAAAAAAATTCAAGAATACATATAAAGTCGAAAAGAAGAGGAACTTACAAAAAAAAGGTTTGAACGAAAAAATTTGAAGATGTTTTCAATTCATATAGTAATGTAGATTTGGTAATACAATGTTTATGTAGGTTCTCCTTTGTCAATCCTCTCTTAACATCTTCTTTCTGACTCTCCTTCTCTACCTATTGTTCTTTTTAGGGTTTACAACTGATCATATTTTGGAACTTTTTGAGGTTGTGCAATCTTCTTCCTCTCTTTTACTAAGGTAATTTTTTCCTTTAATTTTCTGAAATTTATGGTCTTTTATGTTTATCTTTTAAAAATTTCACTCTTTAGTTCTTGAGGTAATCCCCAATTTCCTAGGTGAAGTATACCTACTCTTTGAGGTGGTTGCGCATTTTGTGGAAATCCATGTTCGCCTACTCTGGGAATTTTATGGATGTGTCTATTGTTCCCGTGAAGGAAGTAATTCCTTAGAGAAAATATCTCTAACTAGCAATCCCGTGAGCTGCATGCTGAAATGACATGTCCATGGTTTTTTAAATTTTTGTTTAATAGAATTTTAAATTGAACCATTCCTACATGTACTATCAGCAAATTAGTACGGTAGAGGTTTCTTTTGTGTTCTAGTTTTAATTGTTTATTTGTTAATTTTTTATGTTTACAAATTTGTGGGTTATTTTATTTGTGGAGTGAAATGTGTTCTTATTATGCTCTAGCTGATTTTCTTGATGATTTGAGATTTTTTTCTTAGAATTTATATTTCTTCATGCATGACAAAATGTGTGGGGTCAATTTTTTTTTCATACGTCAATTAAATTATTATTTGAATGCTATCTATTATAATGATGATGATAATGGTAATCATTTATATTTGGTATCTGTTTGTTTGATGAGTCAGAGGATCTAGGCAGCAAAATTATTATTCTTCACTCTCCTGTGTGAATTTGATTCCCTGTGTGAAAATAGTTTTCATTCTATTATTATTTGCTTCGGATTATGATGATTGAAATTCAGAACTACTTCTCTAATATTTTATAACAATCAAGACATTATTGTTCATTATGTGTAGTTAAGTTTGTATTATTTTGAATTTGTAAAAATTGTTAAAACTAAGCAATCAGCTCAAACCAAAAGTTAAAAAATTGAAAGAAAATAAAGTATGATTTTTTCTAATTTTAGGGACATATGACTTTGAATTCAACTCTAATGAGTATAAATGTTAAGCAGAAGTAAGTTGTATAGCTATAATAATAGTAGTTTGGAAGTTAGAAATCTCTTTTATACCTCAACCTTGGTGGCAGCATCAAAGATTGTGTTGCTTCAAATTAGCCAAGAGGTACAACTCTCCCTCTTTAATATTAGCACTCTTGGTGTCTGTTTAGTGATTTCTCATATTGATATTTGAAGTCTCAACAAATTTTTGAATATGGAATGGTTCTTGCTAAGGTTATGTTGATAAAGTTCTTGCTAATTTGCACTTTTTTTTAATTTGCTAATGTTCTATTTTGTTGTTTTGTTATTATAGCATCTTGTATTGAGTTGTCCAAAACTTACTATATCCAGGCTCTAAAATCATTATTAAAGCCATTTGGAATTGGTATTATAATCGAAGGTCAGCCTATGATTTGGTTAGTAGAATGACTTACTATAGTCGTAGATTTTAAACATGGGAAGATTGCAGTAGAGTTATATATACTTATATGATTGTTTAGGATTCAGGTGGGAGTAATATTTGCTTTTTAATTTATTTTGATATTTAATTTAAAGAGTAGAAATCTATTAAGTATGTTTTAAAAAAATAAGACTGATTATTACACAGATCACAAAGCATTTAAGATTGGAAATCATAATTATTGCTTATTGCACTTTGTTGCTTTTTCCAAGTTTTTGAAATACAATTTATTCAAGACTTGAGATATAATGTTGTTAATTAATGATGTGTGCTTTTTTTTCTTCCGTGATTAGACAAAGAAAATATTTATGTGCAAAGTTTGGAAGTCATGATAATGATATGCTTGGTGATGAAGAGGAGGATAAAGATAATAAACTTACTTGATGGCAAGAGGTATACCTAGAATTGTAATTTTTATTTTTACTGAATTCATGAATAAGAAATTGGAATAACATACATTAAAGCTTTGTTGGATTTTTTTTTAAATAAATAAAAAATATCAAATTTACCAAAATAGAATGCTCATAGCAATTTCTCATTTTAGGCTCCCTTTCCTTTACTTGTTCTGGGCTCTGCAGTTCCGGAATTGCCTAAACACAATTTTCAGAACTGTTCGGAAATGCCTAAAATTTTTTTTATAGGTATTTTGGGACTACAGAGCCCGGAAATGGAATAAAATGGTATAAATATATTTGGGAAATGTTGCATAGCCATTTGACTACCACTCAATGCTTCTAGTCCCTTCCCAACTTCATCACTTTAATAAGTAACTTTTAGCCAAAAAAAAAAATTTATTGTTGCTATAAATTTTTAATTATTATTATTTATAATTAATTTTTTATTTAATTAAGATATTAAATTTTTACTTGTTTAATAAACAATGAAATTCTTTTTTTTGCTAAAAGCTACTTATTAAAGTGATGAAGTTGGAAAGGGGTTAGAAGCATTAAGTTGTACGGTCCGCCAATAACTATGGGATTCTGCAACATTTTCCAAACATATTTATACCATTTTGTTCCATTTCGGGCTCTGCAGTCGCGGAATACATGTAAAAATTTTTTTTAGCCATTTCCGGCTCTGTAGTCCCGGAAATGGTGTTTAGACAATTTCGAGACTGCAGAGCCTGGAATAGTAAAAGTGCCTAAAATGAAAAATTGTTGTGAGCGTCCCTATTTTAGTAAATTTAATATTTTTTATTTATTTAAAAAAAAATCCAAGCTTTGTTGCTGCATTCTTTTTAAATTTATTTCCTTTTTCTAATTTTCTCTATGAACAAATAATCTTGATGAGTTGATGGAGTTCTACAAAATGAGTTATCAATTTTAAATTTTCCTTCTTTCTTTTTGTATTTCATTGGGTATTTTGTTAAATGATTGGTACTTTCTTTGATCTATCCTTTCTTTAATTTAAATTGTTGCAAATCATGTTACTCTATAAATGCTAATTTTGAATGATATGGTTACAATGATTTACATATATATCTTTGCATGCTTTTGACTTCCGCACTACAATAAAAAAAAAAAAAAAGTAGTTTTTGCAATTTTGAGTAGGAAGAGGGATTTATTCATACGGGTTGAACCGTGGGAGGATCACAGTGATGTTTGTAGACTGCCATTGGGAGGAATGACTTCATTTTGATTTCCTTTTGATGTGATGAATTTCCTGAGGTATACCGTTTCTTTGGTATGGGTATGCTTTGCAGGCAATGTATCCAAAAGATTCATGTTGTGATGGCTCATTTCAGAAGTGGGCTCACCACACCCAAGTTGTTGTTGGGGCTAGGGATGCTTGCTATCATGATGAAATCAAACTTTTCCTCCCTGTCATGTGGGCACAAATGCATCACCTTCTGTTTAGTTTCTTTTATGTTGATATGCAAACAAAATTTGAAGCTCTAAAACCAGTAAGTTCCATTTATGTTAACTTGTATATTAATTGTTCACCATGTTATTAGAAATGGTATGTATGCTGTTTAGGTTGAGATGAGAAATATAACATGTTTCTGATTTTCATATATATTTTTTTGTCTTTGAAAAGGTTCATGAGTGTCATGTACTTATGTTACAAGGTTGCATAAGAAGTTGTGGTTTGAGAAGAGGAAACAAGCTAATCCAAGAAAGGTAATTTTAATGGTTTTAATGTTATTTAATTATTTGATTTTAAAGATTTATGAATTTTATGGGGGAAAATATAAATTTCCTTCAAGTAAAGTTTCCCGTTATTTCTTGCCAAAACTAATGTGAAAGAAAAAATAGAAACTTTGCTAAAAAATGCTTGGATAAAAGTTAGCTTGGAAAAGATTTTACTTGAACTAACATTTTATCTCATATTTTGTTGGACTTGATAGCTTTGATTAGTTTTTTCTTTTTTATTTCTTCCTATGGCAGGTTGAAGGATTTGACTAGGTATAATTTTTCTGCTCAAATGTTAAGGCAATGTTGATATTCAATCAAATCCCACATTTAAACTCTTTTATGATGGTGAAGAAGTTGCTAAAAAATTAGTTGCTTTCATTTTATCTTGTTTTTTCTTCCTCACTTTTGGTGCTTATAAATTTGAACTTCCTTATGCTCTTGGTTTTGGATTTTTTAATATAGTTTATGTGTGATTCAAAATTGCTTTATCTAACTATCTCAGCATTCATGACTGAAGAATATTATTCTTTAACTCAATGAAAAAATCATTGCCTTTTCATCATTGATTATCATCTGATTTATCAACTTGGTTCCTTTTTTTTACTTGATGGATGCATGTATTATCTATTCTCTCGTTGCACTCTAAGCCCTTGTGTTAACTGTAACAACTTTTTGAGGTATATGTTTTGCTTTAGCTTTATTAAGAAGTAGCAAAGCATTCATCTGTCTTGGATGATGTTAGTATCTTTCAAACTTTAGATATGGTTCAACTTTAACTTTCTTGCTTTGTTTAACAAAATAGGTATTTCATCTTTTTAAAGAAATTGCCTTAGAAGCTGATTTTTTACTAAATGATTTTTAAAGTAGCCTTCACAAGCAAGAGGCCAAATTAACTACTTATGTTTAGAAATTGCCAATGATAAGAAATTTTGTGAACATGGAAAGAAACTTGCGGTATTGTTGATTTGTTGTGCCTTTTTATTAAATTGAAAAGAACTTGCATTTGTTATTTTTAGACTTGTTTATAAAAATTATAATTTAAAAGTCCTATTTATATGGGAAAGCATATGCATAATAGGGATAAATTACCCTTCAAATATTGAATGATTCAGTTATGCTATCATGTTTGAATTCTGGGTTTTGAATCCCATAACTAATAATGACTTTGATATTAATTAGTTGTGAATGGCTTTGAATCCCATAATTAAATCTATTTTGATTAAATAGCCGAAAGGCAAGATCATATTTTAGTGAGGTTGTAGGTTCAAGAAAAGATATAAAGAAAGTTGGTTATAGGATTTTAAATTTATGCTAAATAAGATATTATTTCAATGTCAAATAAAACTTTATTTATGTGTTATTTTTTATATTATTTGACACCGAAATAGTATTTTATTTTGTATAGAAATAAATGATTGAATTGAACTTAATTGATCAAAATTACTTGTTTAAATAACATTATTCTATTTATAATTTTAAAAAATGAAATGAAAGAAATAATATATAACATTTCAGGATGCATTGTCCGTATAAGATTTTGATGTAATTATTGGCTTATGATCCACTATTATTGCACCTGGGAAAAAAGTTTTAGTGAGTGTGTCTTCTTGGACTAATGTGGTAGTTATCATTGAGAGTTTAAGTTTGAGTTTTACCACAATAATTTACCTTTCTATATTTGTTTAGGGACTTCTCTGCTAAACAAATAAATATATGTTTGGACACAAAAAATTATATGTTTTATAGTTTCAAACATTTTTTAAAATAAAAAACACAAATCCTATCGAATTACATCTATCTTTATGAAGTCTAGCACATAAAATTTGAGTCATAGTAAAAATTCAAATGAATGCATGAATACATGATATTAGTATTTTTAATGTCTTTTTAATTATATAAAATAGTTAAAATAATTTTCAATTTTAATAAATAATAATGTATATTATTCTTATATTTAGTTAAGAAAAAAATTAGACTTTCTGACATGTAATGATATTTTGGAATACAAAATTTTTTTGTTTTTTGTGTTTTTAAAGACACAGTTGTACACAAAAGTACAAGCATTAGAGAGCGTGGTGTTTTAAATAGTAGTTGAGATATCAATTTGATTATTGGTTTATATGAATGCATTTTTGTGATTTTATGTAGTTATTGTGTTTTGTTGAATAGTAACACAGTTATTGTAACTAATAATTTTTTTCCTTTTAAATTAAATATTATTTTTACATTTTAATAATTTAATAATTATTTACATATTGTAATGTATAGTTTAAATAATATATGTAGAGATATACAAATATTTTTGAATTATCGATTAAAACTATTTGATTGAAAAGTTTTTATATATAAACCGATTAGTACACATTTCAATAAAAGTTTTTGTGATTAGTTCAAATGGCATTTGCCTTTTTTTCAGGTCTCGAGTTCGAACTTTTCTTTCAACTTATCTTTCCTTAAAAAAAAAAAAATAGAAACACTATTATTAGCTCAAAAAATTGATGGTGAAGAGGCCAAAAATTAAAATTTATATATAAAAAATATAATATTCTATAATATTAATGTGCATATATAATCATGATTAGTAATTTTTAAATAAAAAATGTTAATAAATGTTTATTAAATATAAAAATTAGGTTAGTTTTACAAAAAAAAATTAAGTTATTTATCTGTTAATATATGAAAATTATTTGTTTTTTTTTTTTAAATTTTTTTTAACTATAATAACATCGTTACATGTGGAATATATTTGTGATCAATGGAATATATAAGATGTGATCATGTTAATGAATTTAGTTATCGTGTTATTATTTTAATATCTTAGAAAATAAACTATATATTAAAATATTCAATTAGAGATTATTGTTATTATAAATATTAAAATATTTTTATGATAATAGTTGCAAGAATTAACTGGAAAAAAATAAACTAAATCAAAGACTTATCAATTTATTTTATAATTATTAAAATATAGGCTATGCTAGGTGTACAATAAATAGTAAAATTAGTCACCAAAGTCTGTAATCAATATATAATACACATTAAAATACAAAAATAAATTAAAAAAAAGTTAAATTATACATATATTTATACATTAATTTTAGTGTGTAAATAGTATTTTTATAAAATATAAATTTCATTTGAAAAATTATATGTATAATAATGTATTTAATTTTTTATTTTATAAAATTATTATTCATATATTACAAAAGTTGTAAAGTTCTTGCTAGGTTTATAATACTCTATGATGCACGGACATTGACACGGACATGGGACACGACACGACACGCGACACGCCGACACACCAATCTCAATTTTTCATATGACATGGGGACACGGCATATATATAACATATAATGTATTTTGATTAAAATTATAATAATATCTTGATATTTTATTTATATTAAAATTTAAATTATTATTTTTAAGTATTTTTAATATCTTTTTTAATTATATAAAATATTTGAGATAATTTTTAATTTTAAGACATAATAATATATACTACTTTTAAACTCATTTTAAGAAAATAAGTTAAGAATAAAGTTGGACATGCGGACACGTGATGATATTTTGGAGTGTCAACTGTGTCCGAATAGGTATTTTTTTATTTTTTTAAGGACACGAATGGGACACAAAAGACACGAGTGTCGATGAGTGTCGTGTTCAAAACGTGTTCGTGCTTCATAGATAATACTCTTATTTTTTAACATTAGTTTCTTTAACATTATTATTATTATTATTATTATTATTATTATTATTATCCACCCACCAAAAAAACCTACAGAAATAATCAAAAGGAAACAACATCAAAACCTACAGAAATACAAAATATAGTGTAAGCAAAATAATTATAACTAGCATGCTCCTTCAGTACCAAATCCCACACTTCTCTCTTAATTTCCATTGGATTTTTTTTCTAATTTTCTTTGCTTAGGTAAATTTCCTTCCTTATCCTATCTCATTGAATCGACTATGACTTATTACTTATGAGTAACAATGTATTTTCTTTTCTAAAAATCATATTAGCATATTAAAATTAGCCACCAAATCGAACAAAAAAAAGTATTTATACATTTATGCATGTATTATTTAAATTATTTTTAATATATATTTTATATTTTAACAAGTATTTAATACTTGTGATTGATTTAATTACTAAATTTTAATATACACTTAGTATAATTTTTTCCCTCCTTTTTTATTGCGATTTATTAAAGATTACCGTGTTTTGGAATATAGAGAGAACCCAATTTTTTATTGTAATATTTTATTCTTTTCGGTAATTACATAATAATGTTTTTAACTTCTACATTTATTAAAACATGACGAAAATATCTTTCAATTGTTTTACAAGATAATATAAGTGACAAAAAGTGTATTTTATAATGATTTAATTTTAAATAATTAGACAGTATTTTTGCCATTTGTTACGGGCCAGCCTCCAAGGCCCAAATCATCAAAGAATAAGGTTACAAATAAGAGGCCCATGAATAAAGAAGAATCACCTAAAATACGAAAGATATGATACAATCTTAACAGATCCCAAAAGGATCTCAACTACCCGCAACTATATAAGCAGGGGGCATCACCTCCTCAAGATACGCACTCTCTTAACCTAACCCATTCTATTAGATCTGGAATCCCATAATTTTATTCTGGGCTTCTAGAGCTATTCACCTCTACATTAACCCCTTCTCGGTTATAACTCTCGGTCACGTCGTAGGGTTTGTCATCAAAAACACACCTTCTTGTCCCAAACCTCGTATCTCGACCCCCTATTCGAAGTCCTTTGAACAATGAACGGCGAAGATCCTTGAAGGTAGTTGAACTGCGGAGAGACAGAGGTGGTAACGGTGTTTGCGGTGGTGTGCAGGGAGTTGGTGTGGGTGGTTGGCTATGAGAGGCAGAGACTGAGTGTGGTTGTGTAAGAGTTTGAGAATGAGTGGATTTAGGGTTTGTGTGTGTGAAAGAGAGTGTTTATGTTTAAGTATGCATGTGTAAGGCAACTAACTAGAATTTTTGAGTCTTCAGAAATAAGAAGCAACATATATATATATATATATATATATATATATATATATATATATATATATATATATATATATATTTT
>JASCZI010211893.1:22124-37166 GCA_036250425.1 Stylosanthes scabra
GCAGCAGCTACACCATGGGGGCATCGAGTGCCAACTCATCTATAATCAAACAAGTCACTTGACCACGCAGTTGAGGGTCTTACGTTCAGCAAGCAAGCAAGTACAGACACACCCCATCATCTCAACATTAAATAAGGACTACGTATTTTCTTTAATATTAATCTAGACTAGATGGTATCACGCACAGGAACTCTGAAGTCAACAAAGTCATAATTTTTGTTTTTTAGACATAATTACCAATGGGGGCTTTAAAAAAAGAGGGAGCCCGCTCTTAGGGATTCAGACCTTTATGACCGAATTACTCTTTTCATTTTGATTAATTTCATTTAGCCATGGTTGCAAACTTGTGCAATGATATCTAAACCGTGCCTATTAAATTTTTTTTACAATTCATAAAATTATGACAAAATTAGAATACATCACATCATGAACCTTAAACTCCACACCGTAGTTAAAGATTCTTTTTGTTGTATCATAATGAAAGGAAAAAAAATTACAATAATAAATCACTAATCAAAAGACTCGCATAAAGATGCATATAAAAAATAAATGATTATGTAATAATAGTTTTATTTATAATAAAATTTTATAAATAGTATAATCAGAATACGAAATTAATAAAGGTACAGTGCTCATTGATTTTAGTATTCTTGAAAAGTTCATTAAGTTGATATAATAAAATTTGATTATTCTAATATAGAAGTTTGATTAATTTAGTAATGGATGAAAATAGATAAAATAATACATATAGATATAGACAAATATAGTAACTATATATTACCTTCTTTAGTTGCTATTTTACTTAGCGCGTATATATAAAAATAGCAAAAAATTGACCCACCTATAAAATATGAACATGTGGCAAACAGACTATATAAACTTGCACATACTGATTCCCGTGATTGTGACTAAAGGGTGGGTTAATTTTGGGAAAGTAAGTCCTAAAAAGCAAAACTTTTTGGGTGTCGTTGATAGACACAGAAATTGAGATAATAATAAAATGTTGTTATATTTAATATTTATTATTTTATATATTTATAATATTTAAAATTATTCATTTATTCATCAATAATTAATGAACACTAAATAATAAAATTTTCGGCTAATTTTTTTGTTTCGCTAACATTTTCTCCTTTTTGTAGCATCATTTGAAAAAGAGAAAAATATTTCTATAGGATTGAAATAGTATAATTTATTTGAAAAGTAAATACATTTTAATTTCATTTTAAAAAAATAAATCTAAATTTTTAAATCTTCATATAATTAAGAAAGAAAGAGACATTTAATATTTTTATCTATATCACATGAACTAAACACGTATGTTTATACATTATAATCTTAACATTAAATTTAAATATTTAGTTTGTAAAGGAAATTAAACAACTTTTTTTCGAAAGGAGTATTTTAGTCTTCTAATAATTGATTCTGAAATAGCAAAAAAATTTGGTAGTTATAGTTAGGTTGTCATGCTATAATTTATTTGAGTAATGTTAGATGTATATTTATTTTGCCCAACCAACTTTAAATAACTCATTTATTTTTATACCAAATAGAAACCTATTTCAAATTTTTTATATTACATAACAAAGAAAATAACACAGAAATAAGTTTCTATTTGACATTGAAATAATCTTCTATTTGACATAGAAATAAATAACTTAGTTAAACTTGATTGAATAAAATAGGTATGCATTTTAATAAAAAAAAATTGATTTTTTTTATAAATAGAGTTTATTTATTAAAAATAGAAAAATTTAAATTTTCAATACATTTATTTTGTATTTATTAATTATAAACATTTAAAAAATTTTTTAACAATAAACTTATCATGTGCCCTAAGTATATATATTAGCTAAACACTTATAAATTTATAATTATGAATATTATTTATATTCAATTGGAGGTGATAAATTAAATAAAATGACTTAAATTGTAACTATATATTATTTTTCTAAAATAGTATTTTCGACTGTGTAAATGTAATAGCACAGATATTTTATTCTTTTAAAATTAATTTTTAAATGGATGTATTGCACTTATAATTAATTAGAAGGATATTTTACTTATAACTTTAAATTCATTCTTCTTATCATCTTATCATCGGGGAATAATATTAGAAAACATAACCTTAAAAATGTCACAGGTATTTCATAAAATAAATTAAAATTCACTCTTGAGAAAATTTGAATTGACAGTATAGTGTATTTGGTTTTGTCTTCTTATACGATGGCCCAAATATCAATCCTCACTTTTACAATATTGTCCAAATTCTAGTGTCGATTATTGTTATAATTAAACTGACAGCCACTTGCCACATGTCTGCATTAGCCACTGATACAAGTTTATATCATATGGATGATGAATCCATGAAATAACTACAAAAGTGCAATACATCATACATATAGTGTGGTAAATTTTAGGGCCATTAGACATGTATACATAAGTTATAAAACATGAGAACATTCTTTTATTTTTCCATGCAAAATCATAGACTAAATATGGTTCATATGTTGGTATTTAATTCTTGATCTCCTCATCAATGTTGCCATGCCATGCCATGTTTTACCACCATTTGTCATCATGCTAGAAGTCTTTGCTGCTGGAAACACATGGAATAAACTCCCATCAATTTTTGAAGGCATAGTCATAATTTTTCGATGCTGTTTTGCTCTTCCATCTTCAAAGTTCTCTGGAGGATCATCAATTTATTTTATTTAATAATTAGAATTGCATTGGTTGATGAAATATAAACATCTTATGATGATGATATTATAATACAAAATTTTAAATTTGGTAGTTGGTTCAAGTATTAAAAAGTACATATTTTTAATCCCTTAAAAATCAATTTATCAACCGATTAGGTCAAAATGACTAAAAGGTTTAGAATTTTTTTGGGGCCAAAGGCCACACTACTTGCCTCCTTTAAATCCGGCTATATCTTTACATGAGTTTGAATTTTAATGAATCAAAATGGTCTTTTTATACAAATAATAAACACGGGTCAAATAACCCCTTTTTAAAAAAAATATATAATTAAAACCCCTTAAAGGGAGAGCAAAACTACCATCAGCAATCACAAACTACAAAACAAGCCAAAAAAAAAAAAAAAAATCGTTAGTATGACTAAAAAAACCAAATAACCCTTTAATTCAAATTGAATTAGTTTTTCAAAAGACTAAAAAAGTTCAACTTGACCATCGTTAGTATGACTACATATTCACTAAACAAAATGTCCGTGAGATAATAGAAAATTAACATAAAGCATCTTAAAATGATCTTATTTTGTATTTCTTAACAATTGTCAAAATAATTATTATGAATGTTAAATTAATTAAAAGATAATTAAGTTAATTAAAATAATTTTAAATTATTTTCTTTTTAACATTATCTTGCCATACATTAGCTATAGAAACAAAAAAAAATTACATAGATCAAAATAAATATGGGGAATATTCAGATGTTTTTTCGTGTAAAAATTATACAGTGAATTGTTAAATATATTGATATTGATATCTTTTTACTAAATATTTTTTATTGACTTATTTAACGATTTACAATGTAATCTTCGTACAAAGATACTTTGACGTGAATATTTTCAAATAAATATTAACCATAAGTTAAATAGAGAATATAGAATAATAATTTAAAAAAAAAAAACTAATTTGCCTTACCAATATCATCTTCCAATCCTAAGGGTTGGTAGCCAAGATAGTAACCATGAATTGCAGCAGGTGGATGAGTAGCATATAAAGAGTTTCTTTGAGGTTTTGGTGGCACAAACATAGAATTGGAAAGTGGAAATGGAACAGGTTTTTTTCCAAAATTAAGACGACCAAACCGAAAACGAAATTCATCAGGTTGATAGTCACTAGTAGCATAATGGTCCTTTCTATGATAATAATTTGCTGGGCCATCACTTCTTGAACCTTCTAATTCATAACAATAATAATTGAATTAAATATTAAAATTTACAAAATAATAATAATAATAAATTCACTCCAATGAACATAAAAAAGATATATGAATTGCAAAATTCTTAGTCGATTGAGAATGGATAGTTAAAAGACATGCGCATGCTTAAGAAGACGTGGAATTTGAAGACTTATAAATCTAAATCTAAGTTATTAATATAAAATATAAAAAAATTTAAATTTAAAATTTATTTAATTAATAAAAAAACACAAATAGTCTCTATTTAATAAGAAGTATTTTAGGGTAAGCAGTTAAGTTAATTCCTTAATGTAAGTTAAATTAGTTTTTAAAAATTCTTACGAAAGAACTGACTTGATTTAATTTGTGCTAGTGTGATATTTCATGATCACTAAAACCTATATAACCCAACAATTCACATGGACCAAAATAAAAGAGAAATTCTAAGTTGCTCAATTAAGAGTATATAAGAAGATTTTTACTCTCTCCGATCAATTTATGTCACTTATACTAACTAATAATAACTTATATTTAATTATTTTTTCGATAGTTTAAACAATTGAGAATTCACAAATGCCACATGCAAACTAATAAAACACATACCAAAAGACAAAGTAACACCCAAAAATGCCATAAAAAACAACAAGTAGAATTCATATAAACACCAAAAAAGATAAACATCACAACCATGTTATTATAATTTACACGTTGAGTAACTAAAAAGTTTTCCAAAATAAATATCAACCATGAATTGCAGCAGGTGGAGTAGTAGTAGTAGTATACAAAGAGTTTCTCTGAGTAGCTTTTGGTGGCACAAACATGGAATTGGTGAGTGGAAAAGGAACTGTTTTTTGTCCAATACGAGGATGACCAATTCGAAAAACAAGTTTATCATGTTGATAGTCTGAAGAAGGATGAATGGTACCATAAGTGTCCTCTTTATCATAATAATCTGATGGCCCATCACTTCTTAATGAACCTTCTAACTCATAATAATAATTGCAATAAATATTAAAATTTCCAAGTTAGTTCAACATAATAATAATAATAATAATAATAATAATAATAATATTTTATATTATATATTATGTTATACATATTAATTAAGGTTAATTTTTTGAAAATTAAAATAATTTTAAAACAATTGGCTTCTATTTAAATAAAAATATTTAAAAACTTGATTCTATATATAGTATAAATAAAATAATCTAATGAGATAATTAATTTTATTCAAGTTACATTATTATTATTATTATTATTATTATTATTATTATTATTTAAAAAACACGTTAGACCATGTTATTATAATTTCAAACGGTTCATAAATTAGTACAAAAAGATGACGATATTATTGATTCGAATAATAATCACATACCAACATATCTACTAGATTTATGATGCCTCTTCTCTTTGTCAAATGATGTTGGATACTTGAAGTTGTTTCCATTATTATTTTTCTCATCAGAAGATTGCTCCTTACCTACATACATACATATAGTGCAATAATCATGTAAATATGACTTCTTGTGAATGTGCAAGGTGAATTTACCATATATCATATAAAAGGGAGAAATAAAGAAAGCTCTTGAAAATTATGCCGGTTAAACTAATTTGTTAGTCTCTATGCCGAAATTTTCAATTAAATTTCTATGATATATATTTTTTAATTGAGTTTCTATATTATAACAAAATTTACAATTTGGTCTCTAATGTGACACAAACATAACGTCAAACTTAATAAAATATTTTATTTTAAAATTAGAATATAATTCATCATAGAGACTAAAAATATACTTTTTAACACTAAGAAAATTCCAAAACTCGCCTTTGAATATTTCTTGAGTCATGACATGTCCAGTAGATAGGAGGAAAGTAAAAACAAGAGCAAGAGAAAAGTGTAACACCGAATTCATCATCATATAATCTATCACTCCTTGACAAAGAAAGAAACAACGAAACAATAATAGATGAATGTATGTGCAGAAAACTTTCATGTAATGTTCTTATATATGAAGATGTTTATTAGCACCTTTGTTCCCAAAGAAAGGCCAAGAGTCAAGTATAAATCAAGTACTATATTAATTTATTAATTTACAAACATGTGTCTTTGTTTAGATTTGGTCCAATTAGATATGTAACATCCCTGTAGCTTCAACTTAATTAGACAGTTATATACTTATATTTAGATTCTATATTAGTTGCTACCTTTTAGCTTTGTTGAATATATAAACTTTATTATAAAATATTCTCTTAAATTGTTTAATAGTTTGAAAAAAGGTTCATCATTAAGAATCAACAAAGTAGATGATATTATAATAACAACTAAACAAAATTATATAAGAATAATACTTATTAAGATAAAAAAGAATAAAACATTTAATAATGAGGGGTCAATTTGGAAAAAAATAACCATTTATAATTAATAACTTTAATAGAGAAATAAAATTAACATTTTTTAGAAATGTACTGGAGAAAAATTAAAATGTTTTAAATTTTGACAAAATTAAAATTTTGCATAAAGATTATTAGTGACCAATATGACTAGTCGCTAAAACTTTGGTCACTATATCATGGAGGAAATACTCAATTGGCCCCTGAAATTTGAGATCGGCCTCAAATTAGCCCCTCAAATTTCATTGGCCTCATTTTGGACCCCCAAATTTCTAATTTTGTTTCAATTTAGCCCTTCCGTTATCTTGCTGCCCACTTGAATCGTTAGATTGCCACGCTGGCTGTAACTCAAAAACATAATTTTGCTCTTGGTGGCACAAGACTCATATACGACTTCATCCTTCTGTTTTTGAGTTAAAAACCACCTCTAATAAGTTAAAAACAACGTCGTTCTTCCATTTTTGAGTTCAAAACACCTCTAATGAGTTCAAAAATGAAATAATGGCATCGTTTATGAGTCTTGTGGCACAAAGAGCAAAATTTTGTTTTTGAATTACAGCCAATGTGACAATCTAACGGTCCAGGTGGGCAACAAGATAATTGAAAGGCAAAACTGGAACAAAATTAGAAATTTGGGGGTCCAAAATGAGACCAATGAAATTTAAGGGGCTAATTTGAGGTTGTTCTCAATTTTCAGGGACCAATTTGAGTATTTACTCCTATATCATGATTTGTAACCCATTTCTCTCTCTAAGATTTAGCAATCAATTTTAAAGTAAGGGGTACCAACTACCAAACGAACAAAACATAATCCTCACAAGCATTCAGGAAATAGAGTCGGAATGGTAAACGAGCGCTCTGCTAGGGTTTCCACATAAGAAGAAGACCTTGTGCAATGAAGCACAAAAAAGGTCAAGACGCAAGATGAGGTGGATCTGAACATACCAAGCGAATGCATGGATATTGTTCCGATTGAAACGGGTGCTGATTCCACCACCAAAGGGTCCTATAAAGACTCTCTTCTTGCTCTGAGTGGGCCTAGCCTCGAAGGAAAGCCTCTCCATGAGGAAATTGTTAATGAAGATGATCCAAATCCTGAGGATAGGTGGTATAAAGACGATAGTGACAAAGCTAATGAAGAGACTCTCTTCAATCCATGCACCACCATCCCTGTCTCCAAAGAGGAGTTTGAGGAATGGTGCAAACCATGGAGGCATGACCTTATGGTGAAAGTCTTAGGCAAACGTGTTACTCTGGGCTTTATGGAGCAATGCCTCCAAAGAGATTGGCAAAAAAGAACGGTAAGATTAATGTTATTGATATGACTCGTGATTATTTTTTAGTGCATTTTTCAGATGAAGGAGACTACTCTCATGCTCTAATGGAGGGACCGTGGATGGTGGCGGGACACTATTTAATTGTTCAAAGATGGAGGCCTTTCTTTCTATCTGGTGGTGCTAATGAGGTGCGGAAGATTGCGGCTTAGATCCGTATTCCAAATTTTCCTATTGAACTCTATAATCAACACTTTCTTTGGAGGGTTGGTTCTACCATAGGGCACATGCTAAAAATTGACCGAACCACTTCCATCCACTCCAGGGCCAAATTTGCTCGTATATGTGTGGAGATTGATTTGGCAAAGAAACTTATTCCTTGGATCTCTGTTCTAGGCTATGAACTCTTTCTTGAATATGAGGGCCTTTATCAGATATGCTTCTCCTGTGGCAGATATGGCCATCGATCAGAGTACTGCTCAGAGAACCCTGTCCCTGAAAATTCTTAGCAAGAAGCTACTGATATCGGCGACCAACCTCCGGCCAGAACCAACTCAGATGAGACCTGTGCTAATAATGGAAAGTCCATTAATTCGGGTATCAAGAGTGACACTAGCAAAAATAATAGCAACGGTAATGATTACACTGATTTTGGGCCCTGGATGATGGTCAAGAGATTCAATCGTAAGAAGAAATTCCCACCAAATCAGGGAGCGGTTAATGCTCACCATGGCAGTAATTACAAAATTAATTCTGGCGAGGATTCTAATCCTAATGATAAAGATCTTTCCCAAGGATCTCACTTCAATATGCTTCAGGAAGATAACCCTGAAGAAGTTCAGCCGCGAGTTGTCACTACTCCCAACCCAAAAGGGACTAATCCAACAAATGGGCCTAGTAGCTCCCAAGCCCATAATGCTACTGTAACAAAAAAACAATCCATTCAAAAGAAGGTTCTAGAACCTGGTGCTGGTAAAAACCCACAAAGCCAGAAGAAGCAGGCCCCACCTATTAAGCTTGGATCCGATACATCTTCTAAAGGGGGTAAATCTAGAGCTAACGGTGCTGATTCTTCAGTTAGCATCAGTAAAGGGCGAGAAGAACCCAAGGTAGTCTCCAAAGAAAGAGATAAGAAGTCTGATACTGATGATATGGAACTTGTTGTTATGGAAAATATGAAACAACTCCGACGAGACCAATGGGAAGCGTACCTAGTGGCGAAAGGTTCTCAACCAAGCTTTGATTCTCATTTGGTCAGAGATAACCATCTCTTTACTTCTAGTAATCACCCTCCCAATGCGGGTCCAATGGATTTAGACCGCGAGGAAGGGTTGGCACTCACAAGGCCACCGGATACTCACATGAGTGATTCTAATCTTGCTCAAATTAAGGAGGCATTTACCTCCAGCGATACTAATGGTCAGATTCAACGGATCTCTGTCCGTAAGTAATTTTCGTCCTCTATGACTCCCATTTTCAATTTCTTTTAATGATGAATATTATAAGTTGGAATTATAGAGGTACTGGTAGTAAATCCTTCCCTTCTCTGATTCGTGATTTACGTCATGAGTATGGTGCCAGTTTCTTCATTTTGCTGGAAACTCACATTAGTGGGGATCGTGGCAAACACATTCGAAACAAAATGGGCTTTGATAGTTCTTTCATTGTGGAAGATCATGGTCATTCAGGGGGAATTCGGTGTCTGTGGGATTCTTCTATATGGAAAGTTGATGTCTTGGATAGCAACCGTCAGTGCGTTCATCTCAAAGTTTGTGGTCCTAATTCCAATCCATGGCTCTTTTCTGCTATATATGGTAGCCCTCAAAGTATTACAAGGAGAGCGATTTGGAATTACCTTCAATCTAGTGCTATGAATATTAATCAACCATGGTGTTTACTTGGTGACTTCAATGCGATCCTTCATGATAATGAAAGGAGAGGGGGCTCTGCTAGATCTTCTTCTGGTACTTGCAGGGATTTTCGTGAATGTGTTTCTAACTGTGGTCTTATCGATATTGGTTTCTTTGGATGGCCTTTTACTTGGAAAAGAGGCAACCTTGTGGAGAGACTAGATAGAGGCCTCAGCAATATAGATTGGCAAATTGTTTTTCCTAATGCTTGCATCAAACACCTTCCAATGCTCAAGTCGGATCACTCTCCTATCTGCCTTCAGCCTGATAATTCTATTTTGCTTAATCAAGGTCGAAGACCGTTTAGGTTTTTGGCAACGTGGCTCATGCATCCAGATTTTAATAATGTGGTTTACAATTACTGGAATGTCCAATCATCTTGGTTCAATGGAGTTGTTGATTTTAAAGATCATCTTAAAAATTGGAACAAGTCTGTTTTTGGGGATATTTTCAAACGCAAGCAAAGAATTCTAAGGAGATTACAGGGTATTACTTCCAGTTTGGGGCTCCATCAAAACTTCTTTCTTGAAAGATTATAGGGTGAACTTTGGAAGGAGTATGAGGATATTCTGATTCAAGAAGAACTTCATTGGTACCAAAAGTCTAGAGTGAAGTGGATTGAGTTTGGTGATCGTAATACCAAGCTCTTCCATGGTTCCACTATGGTTAGAAGAAGGAAGAATAAGATCCTTTCTCTCCAAAATGATAATGGTGTTTGGATCTCTGATAAATCCAGTCTAGAAGATATGGCCTCCTCTTTCTATAAGTAGATGTATTTAGATTCTTCAGAAGATAACTCCTTCATCCTTAAAAATGCCTTCCCGATTCTCAACGATGCTGATCTGTCTCTGCTGGCCCAAGACGTCTCCGATACCGATGTTAAAGCTGCTATTTTTAGTATGGGAACCTGGAAAGCTCCTGGTAGATATGGGCTTCATGCTGCATTCTATCAGAACCAGTGGAATAAGGTGGGGATCGATTTGGTGAATTTCGTTAAAAACTGCTACCAACATCCAGAGTCAATTAGTGAGGTTAATGAGACTCTGCTCACCCTTATTCCCAAAATTGAGCCTGTTTTTAATCTCAAGCAAATGAGACCTATAAGTCTTTGTAATGTTTCCTATAAGGTTATTACTAAGATCCTAGCTAACCGTCTCAGGAAAGTTATGGATAAGTTGATCATGCCAAATCAGTGTAGTTTTGTTCCTGGCAGGCATAGTTCTGATAATATAATCATCACCCAGGAAGTTATCCATTCTATGAGAACCAAGAAAGGTAAAAAAGGTTGGATGGCAATCAAAATTGATCTGGAGAAAGCCTATGATAAGTTGAAATGGAACTTTATTCGAGATACTCTGATTGATATTGGTCTACCCTCTATTTTCAGTAACATTGTATGTCATGTATCTCTTCTGCGTGCATGCGTGTTCTGTGGAATGGTTAAGAGCTTGATGAATTCACCCCTTCAAGAGGGATCAGACAAGGAGATCTAATATTTCCTTATATCTTCGTCTTATGTATAGAAATACTTTCCCAACTAATCTATGCTGTTGTTAATCATGGGTTTTGGAAACCAATCCGCCTTAGCAAAGACGGCCCACCCGTCTCTCATCTTTGCTTCACCAATGATCTAATCCTTTTTGCGAAAGCCAACCTCGACCAAGCAAATGTCATCAATAAGTGCCTGGAGGCCTTCTGTGACACTTCTGGACAGTGAGTTAGTAAAGAAAAAACTCACATCTTTTTCTCTAATAATGTTGGCCACACTGTCCGTGAGGATATCAGCCAGAACCTGCAGTTCTCTAGAACTGATGATCTGGGGAAGTACTTGGGAGTTCCTATTCTCCATGCTAGAGTCTCTAAACACACCTTTGATGGGATCATTAGCAAGCTTAATTCTAGACTCAACTCTTGGAAAGCTTCCTCCTTGTCTCTAGCTGGAAGAACAACCCTGGTAAAATCTGTCCTTTCTTCTATTACAAATTATACTATGCAAACTGCCTTGTTACCTGTTGATACTCGTAATATTATTGATCGTAAATGCAGGAGCTTTCTGTGGGTAAATACTGATCAAAACAAGAAGACCCATCTCATCAACTGTAGAACCGTCTGTGATCTGAAGAAATCAGGTGGTCTTGGTATTCGTCAAGCTGGTTACATGAACCATGCCTTCATGATGAAAGCTAGTTGGGGACTGATTAATAAAAAAGATTCCTTGTGGGCTAGAGTTCTTCATTCAAAATATGGTGGAGGAAACGATGATATATCCATTGTAGAAAGGAGGAGAAATCAATCAAACCTGTGGAAAGGAATATGTGCTTCTTGGTTTGATGTACAACAAAACAACATTTGGCGAGTCGGTGTTGGAGCCAAAATTTGATTCTGGAAGCATCGTTGGGTCCCAAACATGAACACTCTGGATCACTACATAGACCAGGTAAGCTCTCCTATTAATGATAACAGTACTTGATGGATTTCCTTGATGTTTCAAGTAATTGGGATATTGGAAAACTATTAACTTGGCTGCCAGACAAAGCTGTTAAGAAGATTATTGCTTTATCTCCCCCATCCCCTTGGAAGGAATCTAATCACTTGGCCTGGGCTCCCTCATCGAATGGCTCCTTCAGTACCAAGACGGCCTACTTGATGCTCTCTGATGTTCAACACAATCAGGACAAAATCTTCAAAGTTGTGTGGAATTGGAAAGGACCTGAATGTATTAAATACTTTCTCTAGCTGATTGCTCATGAAGCTATTTTAACGAATGACGAGAGGAGAAGAAGACACTTGAAAAATGATGCTACTTGCCCCTGATGTCGCCTCCATGACGAATCCATCACTCATGTCCTCCGTGATTGTGATTTTGCTAGAGAAATCTGGCTATCACTCATCCCTTGTACCTGGAGAAGTTTCTTTTTTCCTGAGCAATACTAAAGATTGGATCTATCATAATCTCTCTGTCAACAATGATTGGCCCAACCTTTTTGGAGTTGCTGTTTCTTCTATTTGGTACTACCGTAACAAACTTGTTTTTAATGGAGATACCATACCTCTGAATACGACACTTAGTCAGATTAAAGCTCGTAACTCAAAATTCTTGAAGGTTCTAAAAAATAACCTTAAGCCTACTGTCAATACGAACACGGATAATATTCTCATCCACTGGAATCCTCCCAATAATGGCTTTGTGAAACTCAACGTCGATGGTTCCCTGTTCTCTCATAGTGGGAATGCGACATGCGGGGGTATCTTTAGATATACCAATGGACTCTTCCTGAAAGCATTCTCTTGCAATCTTGGTTCTTGCTCTATCATGCATGCGGAGTTATGGGAAATCTCTCGTGGCCTCCAAATTGCACTAGCCAACAATCTATATCCCCTCATAGTCGAGTCTGATTCTTTCCAAGCCATCAACTTTATCAAATTCGACTGTGAGTCATCATTGTGCTTCCCTCATTGAGGATATATGTATTCTTGCTAATCGTATTCCCATAATCACTTGGCTCCATGCTCTTCGAGAAGCCAACACTGTGGCAGATATCTTGGCAAAGAAGGGACAAGATCTTCCTATTGGCCTCCATCTTTTTGACAATGCTCCCCCTGACATTAGTTATTCTCTAAATTGTGATAGATATGGTACTCTTAGATTCAGAGAATACCATTAGTTGCTTTTTCTGGTTTTTTTAGTTTTCTTTTTTTCTTTCCTTCCTGTTTGGGGTCTTTGAACCCCATGCTAACCAAAAAAAAAAAAACGAACAAAACATAGGATTTATTGTCCAATAATCGCTAAAAGTTAGTCGTTAATAAATTGTGATCATTATTACAATCACTGAATTGGCCACATTGCAACGAACCATTTTTTTTTGTCGTCTTAGGAAATGTTGAACGCAAGATAGGAATACGTTGTTCCTTGCTAATTGCTATAGGCTTGATCTTGGTTAAGAAATCTAATGGTCTAATTACTTGGAGAAAATAATTTCGGATTTCATTTTTGGGTTGAATTTTTTGAAAACTATTTTTATTTTCAAATTCTCATATTTTAAGAAACAATAATACTTTATATATCACTGTACATCTCCATACATTCCATTTATAACACAAAATGTAAATATTAGTACAAAAAATTTCACAAAACACATGAATACAACATACGATGGCATAAAAATATTTACGTATAGCACATAAATAGTGTACATTAACATAGAAATCAAAATAGAAAAAGAAGACAATAGATGTCTCGTATAGAGATATACAGTGATACACAAAGACTAATTATTTAAGAAATGTGATTGGTTTGTCAAAATAGATTTTGTTTCCAAACCTTTGGAAACGACAAAAATATATTTGATTCATCCATTTTCATTCAAAAAAATTCAATAACAAAATTAAAAATAATATTACCTTTGCCTTTGTTTGGATGCATAAAGGAAAATGAAAAAAAAGAAAATGAGAGAAAAGAAAATGAGAAAAAGGTGAGTTTTTTATGTGTTGTTTGGATAAGTGGAAAATCAATGGAAATAAAATAAAAAGAAAATTTTCTTTTATTTGAATGGAAAGAAAATTGAAATGAAAAATAAACATAATATAGTAAAATTATAATAATATCCTTATTTATATTATATGTAAATTAAAATATATTAATGTATTTAAATCATTTGTTCATGCAAAAAGGAAAAAACTCATTTAATTTTACTTTCAAGCATTACAAGAAAAACCCCTTTTAGCTACGCTTTCAAAGTGTACCGAAAAGGGGGTCAAAAGCATACCATTTGCAAATGGCCATGCTTTCGAAGCTATTGGCACGCTTTTAGAAGGGTGACAGATGCCGCCGTGGCGGTTGCTCTTTGGGTACGCTTTTCAGCGTAGCCATTGATTTTCATTTATCGCCACGCTTTAAAGCGTGGTAATTGTGACACTTTATTGCCATGCTTATATGCGTAACTGTTCTCTATGGCCACGCTTCTAAGCGTGAATATTTTCTCATCTATGGCCACGTTTTTAAGCGTCTCTTTTGTCAACTATGTTGGCACCCTTGTTTGGCTGCTGCACATTTTGGCACCCTTTTTAAGTGTGGCTATATGCGAGATCTCAAAAAAAAAAAAATGATTGCTGCACATTTTGGCACCCCTTTTAAGCGTGGCTATATGCCAGACCCAAAAAAAAATGCAAATATATATATATTGTTCTTTAGGATGAGAATGTAGTCTGAGATGGATCGTGCTAAAGATTCATAAAATACAGCTAATCATATAAAATTAAATCAAATTATACATATCTAGTTTCTGATGCTACTCTACGGGCTACATCAACCAAAACCAGGCACAAAAAAAGGAAAGCTAAAATAAATAGTATACATCAAAATAAACCTAGATGAACCATTTTTTTTTCTTTCTCACAACACACAAATTAAACTTCATATATACAACGAGATAACCCATTTTCTCTATAAACAAGTATTACTATTGAGTTGGAATATTAGTTCAAAATCTTGAATGTAGTTTAGTGTACAAGGCAGGATACTTAAGACCAACTCTTCT
>JASCZI010211895.1:8780-37159 GCA_036250425.1 Stylosanthes scabra
ATCATGACACAAAGAAGATTAAAAGTCTTAAGAGAGACTTGAGCAAATCCTTTGCTATGAAGGATTTAGGTCCTGCAAAGAAGATTCTTGGCATGAGGATTACTCGTGACAGGAAAAATGGGAAACTGTGGTTATCGTAGCAGAAGTACATTGAAAAGGTTTTAGAGAGGTTTGACATGAGTAATTCCAAATCGGTCAGTACTCCACTTGCTAGCCATTTCAAGCTGAGCTCAAAACAATGCCCTGCAAGTGAGAAAGAAAAAGAAGAAATGAAGAAGATTCCAGATGCATCTGCGGTTGGCAATTTGATGTATGCTATGGTTTGCACAAGGCCGGATATTGCTCATGCAGTTGGAGTTGTTAGCCATTTTCTCTCTAATCCTGGCAAAGAACACTGGCAAGCAGTGAAGTGGATTCTCAGATATCTTAATGGTACTTCTAAAGTATGTTTATGCTTTGGGAGTGGTCAACCTGTGTTAGATGGTTACACAGATGCAGATATGGCTGGGGATCTTGATTCAAGGAAGTCTACTTCTGGTTCTATGATGACTTTTGCAGGGGGAGTTGTGTCTTGGCAATCTCGACTTCAGAAATGTGTTGCCTTGTCTACTACAGAGGCTGAATACATTGCTGTTGTTGAAACTTCTAAGGAACTCTTGTGGATGAAGAAATTTATACGAGAGTTAGGCATAGATCAAGAGAAGTTTGTGCTATTTTGTGACAGTCAGAGTGTTATCCATCTCAGTAAAAATCCGACGTTTCATTCCAGATCAAAGCACATAGAGGTGAGGTATCACTGGATACGTCAAGCGCTGGAGATGAAGGAGTATGCACTTGAGAAGATCCATATTGACGACAATGGTTCAGATATGATGACTAAAAGTTTACCTGCAGTGAAGTTTGATTCATGCAGAGAAAAGGCGGGCTTGGTCGAACAACCTAATCCCACTTGATTTGGTGAGTGGGAGATTTGTTAGTTGGGCTCCCCAAACAAGTGGGGGCCCAATAACTTATAATAATAATATAGTAATATATGAGAGAGAAGAGAATTAGGGATTCAGAGAAAAAGAGAGAAAAGAAAGAATTAGAGAGAGAGAGAGGTGTCATGATGTAGCGTCGCGGAAGAGAAGAAGAAAAAGAAAAAGGGCGGTTCCAATGTGCACATCTTGACTTGGTAAACTTGCTCTGTTTCTTATGAGATTTCAGTATGTTATTCTTGGTGTAGTGCTGAACATTAGGATATAACCTGCTAGTGTTATTGCCTTCTCTTGTGTCTGATTTAAGATACCCACTTTGTGGAGGATTTATGTTGATTCCATCTGTTGTGATGATGTATTTTGATGATTGTTGAAATACCCTAGTGCTACTAGAAAGACTGATTGTGTACCCATTATTATTGATAGTGGAAGATTTTACTGGACTAGATCCCGTGAGTTTTTTGTCCCTCTTTTGGGAGTTTTCCAACGATAAAAATTGCTTATGTCTCCTGCTATTAATTTCTGCATATTATCTGCTGCTTGGAGTATCTTTGGTGTTGCCTATTTAACTGCACAGGTTATGAGAAAATTATTTTAGTGCTTCCACTGTTAGATAGGTTCTGATTTGAACCTGAATTTTCCCAACACAAACTAATGAGAAAAATCGTAACATCCACCAATTTAGTATAATTTCAATTTGCCATATATACAGTAGAATTCACCATAATAAAATTAAACAGAAGAGATTTTTTGTTTTTTTTAAAGGTAATTGTGTTTGTTTCAACTTCTATAACCAAATAGAATAATAAAACATAATGCAATCTTATTCATTATAAACCAAATATAATATATAAACTTAATTTAGTCTCTCTATCCCTCAATTTTCCATTCTAGATCTCTCCATTCTAAATGCAATCTAACAGACTTAAGCTTTTATAATAATAACCATTTCTAAGATGTTGAGTTGACTTTTTTTTTTAATCTATTTTGTTACTTTAAACGGCATTTTTATTTTGTTTTTATCGAAAATCTCACTTTTCTTTTTTACAAAATGCACAAGAATAAAAGCACCATTTAATTCCCTTTTCATGTGTTTTTACTTATTTCAAACAAAACCCAAAAAACAAACAAACAAAACATGGATATTTCGCATTTGAAAGGAAGAGTACAATTTGGGATTAAGAGAAGAGATAGGATGGCAATGGGCAGATTGAAATAGGTATTTAAATACCCATACTCAAAATAAATTTTTGGATATTTAATTTTTAGCCTCATACTCAAATTCGTGGGTATATATCACCTCATATCTAAACTCACAAGTATTTATAACATAAGTAAATTAAATTAAATTACTCAATAAAATTATTCATTATATAATAAAATATTTTATAAATATAATTAAATATAAATAATATATAATTATTCGCAACATGACAACAATACACTATAAGAAAATCACCATTCAGCTACGCTTGAAAAGTGACTACAAAAGTCTGAAAAAATGTGCCTAAAGTTAAGGAGTCGCTTATTTGGCTAATGAGGCGCTTTCAAGGGTGTATCTTATTCATAACGACTCCTATTCTCAAAGGAGACGCTTTTTGCACCAAAGGGAATGCTTTTCAATATTAGAATAGGAAACACTTTTAAAGTGATTCTTCTGATGATAATAGGAGATGTTTTTCATCACTCATGTCTGTAGAAATAAAATACGTTTTTTTCTGCTAAGACGTCACTTCATAAACGTAGCTACTTTATATATCTATAGCTACTCATTTTAAGCGGTGGAGTGCTGCACCCTAGATGGCGAAAGTCCAGTAGCCGAAAGCATCACTAGCTTACGCTCTGACCCGAGTAGCATGGGGCACGTGGAATCCCGTGTGAATCAGCAAGGACCACCTTGCAGAGTGATTCGGCGGATTTGGATTCCTATATATCCACTCATGCAGTACTTCATTGTGTGATATATATAAGATCCATCTGTATAGATATCATCATCTACATCCAGAAAGCCGTATGCTTTAGAAGAAGCTTGTACAGTTTGGGAATATATATATATATATATATATATATATATAATTATGTATTTTATAAAATTAATTAAATATTATAAAATAAAAATAAATACATAATAATATCATGCAATATTCTTTATATAACAAAAATTATCCTTAAAATATAATCAAAATATTTACAAGAATTCTACACTTGTACTAATAAATTACCATTAGTATTTACAAGTTATAAGCCACCTATCACTCACACAGTTAAATAACCACTCAATGAATCCATCTTACTGATTCTAAAAAATGATTTAGCCTTTGAAGCCGTTCTTCAAAGCCGTTTGACAACTTGATCACCATCAGCTTCTATATTTATAACTGAACTTCTCATTTCCTAAGCCTTTTTCTAAGCCTTTTTCTATGCCAATTTAAGCTTGTTCATAACCCTATCCATAGAGCATGCTCTCTTGTTTCTAGCTTCATCTGAAATAGAACAAGTTACAATGTCAATCACTATCACTTCAACATTTCCATAATCTAAATGAAATACATGAAAGTATAAAACACAGTAACCAAAGAAAACAACAAAAGCAGAGGATAACACACTACCAACATTCCACTGGAAGGTTCCCGAACCTTAATAGCAATATGAGTAAATATGATTTTAATACCTTAGTACTAAGTTATAACTATGATGCTGTGCAAATCTAAAATGAGTATTCCACCATGACAGGAGCAATTCTTCGCCCAAAATTTGCTTCTAACTAAAAATTTCAATTAATATTTAATTATTGAAGTAATATTCATTTTGGTTCCTAATATTAGTTAGATTATAGATGATTTTAATATTGGCATGCAATTAAAGTATGAGTAAATATACACCTCAAAGATAATAATAATAATAATAAGAAAAAACAAACAAACACACACCCACCTTAAGGAACATAACTGTTGTCCTTCAATATTAATGGTGAAACTTTTTGAGAGAATAAGAAAATTAAATATCAAATGATTATATTCACCTATTTTGTTTTCTCCTTTCTCTTCTTCATGCACATATCTACCAAACGACCACTAAGTAATATAACCATATCCAGGGGCAGCGCCTAGTGTTGGCCAGGAGAGGCCATGGACATCCCTGAATTTCCAAAAAAAAAAAAAATTAAATATTAAGAAGATGTCCCTAGAAATAGGACTTTCTTTTGTTATTTTTTTTTTCTAGTTGGGTCACTCGTTTTCCTTTAATATTCTTTCATGATCATTGAGGATTTATGATTTATTTATTTTTTCTTGGCTTATTATTATGTATTGAGGGAGTATCTTATTGTTTTTTTTTTTCTTTGGCTTACTATTATTTATCTTCCTCCTAACGTATATGATTACCTTTTTAAATGACTATTCATATTTTGGAAGCCCTAGAATTTTATTGAAATTGTAGGCCTCTTATTTGAGATGCATATTAAGTAAATTAGTAAATTACTTCTTTTGTATTTCACAATTTAGTTATTTATATTGAGTTTATATTATTGAGAAAAATAAAAATAAAGCTAGTTATAGTTATTATTTATTTAAACAGCTTAAAAAGCTATTCTTATAATATTTTTGTATTATATTATGATATTTAATATCATAATCTTTTATATTTTTAAGTTTATATATATTGTAAATTTTGATTCTTTGAATAAAAAATTTTAAAAAATAAAATAAAATAATTAGATAAAAAAAATTTTGGCCACCTTGTTTGAAAGCTCTAGCTCCGGCTCTAATCATATCCCTTGAAATGTTACCTCTTATAGAATTCAATTGCCAAAAGCTGTTACCTCTTAAAGAATAGATTCATTGAGAGAGGTTCTTGAAAGAAAAAGATAGTCTGTGTGTAAATTACAGGAAGTTTTGGTCCATTTTGATAAGAGCTTGAATCAAGGAAACTTTAATCAAGAATCCAAAATACTCAACCTCCAATAAAAGGTCATCAACAAGAACAGAAGAGGGAGAACGGTGAGTCAGGCAACAGGAAGAGGTAGATCTATAATAATTCTAAACTAAAAGAAAATTAGATTTAGGATTTTATTAAATTAAAATTACCAAAACAACCATCTAAATGTTATTAAATATATGTATATATGTATATGGGGCGGGGCAGGAAATGGGGCGGGACGATCAATATTCATACTCGTCCTATACCCATGCAACCGCCCCAAAAACCCATCCCATTCAAGTCGAAACGGGATGAGGCGGGACAAATTGTCATTCCTAAGAAGAGAAGATAAAAAGAAACGGGAGAGTTAGAAGATGAAAATTAAAATAGCAGTGATTTTATCGAACTTAGTTGAGTTTGGTGTAAAAAATTATTTGGTA
This sequence comes from Stylosanthes scabra, assembly GCA_036250425.1. NCBI lineage: Eukaryota > Viridiplantae > Streptophyta > Magnoliopsida > Fabales > Fabaceae > Stylosanthes > Stylosanthes scabra. The sequence continues at coordinate 14,116 of JASCZI010211895.1, forward strand.
AATTATTTTGCACTTTTTGTGAAATTGGTGTAGAAATTTAAATAAATAATTAAAATATATATTTAATTAATAATAATCGTATTTTTATATTGGTATCAATTTAGTGTTTATTGAAAGAGTGTAAAAATATGAGTATTTTATATATTATTCACACCATTATCATTTTGCACAAACATTGCAAACTGCAAATTTTGTTAATTAGATAAGTTATATTGAATCTGGTGATAATAGGCTAATAGCCTAAAAAAGTGTGCCAACAGTCCTATTTTTTTGTAGTGATCATAATCATTCTCAATTGTTCAATTAATTAGTTAAATTGTCGGTTGAAAAAGGAAATGACTTCATTGTACAATATGTCTTTGGCGTTGTCCCCCATAACGAAATCAAAATGAGCATAGTCTTTGATGAACAGGACACTATGCTTATTATCATCGTGAACCTTCAGATAATAATCAAGTAACGTTGTAACATCAAGAACATCAGAAAGAGCATCTTGACCACCATAGCTGATGAATAAAGGCAGCTCATGAGGGATGTTAGAAAGGTTGTAAATTGGAGAGTATAGTTGTCCGAAATGCTTAAACTTTGCTAGAACCCCACTTCTAACAACTGCAAAAAATTCATAAATAATCAGCATGTATAAAATGGGTATCCAACTCGGTAGGAGTGGGTTGGCAACCTGACACACAATAGTAGGTTCGAGTGATAAACCAATTTTACTTGTTCAATTTGCATATTTAATTAATATATAACATAAATGTTCGTAAAAAAATATATACGTATGATGAGTGAATAGTGATGAGTAAAGATTTGGGTTTAAATTCTTGCCCGATATGTAAATACTTGGTATACTTAGATTAGAAATTCAATTTAATTTGTTAATAACAAGTAAATAATATTTAAAAAATAAATCTAAATATATGCACATTCATACATAAAAATAATAATGAAGTCTAACACAGAAAAATTGAATCGCAGGAAAAAAAAATTATTTTTATTAAAATGAAAATACGAAAACATGAAACTATAATGTTACCGTACTTAAAATTATCAAAAGAATTAAATGTTCTACTTAAATTAAAGAATCGATTTATTTTTGCTTGTTAACTTTGCCACAGTCGAGTTAAGAGATTTAGTTTACCGATAAAATTTCAGGTATGCAAATTTTAACTCCAAGATAAATTTAGGGTGGAACTTTAGCTATTGTCAACCCTTATCTCTCTCCGAGGGGCTATTTTTATTGGTAGTTTTTTTTTTTTTCGTCTAGCTATTTTTGGTAGTTTAAAATTGACAAATTATGTAAAAAAAAATGACAAATTGTTTAAGGCAGTGTGCAATTACTAATTAACTACGTACCCTGGGCCAAGTGTATCAAATTCTTTGTTGATGTTGAGAGAGGTTCATTGATGAGGAATAGATCAAAAGCTGAGGAATTGAGGCAACAATTTTTACCTGAAAGAAGAACACATGAATTTAATAACTTTCATCAACCAAAAAAAAAAAAAAGAAAAAAGAATGTAGCTATATAGTTATTAAAATGCTCTATCCATGCCAAAAATCATTTATACTAATAAGTTAATTGCTCTGTATTTATGTATATTTAATTATTATTTATAGTTATTGTATTTTTTACATAGCTTTCTAATAAAATAATATAATTAACTAATAGTAGGGTTGTCAAACGGGCAAGTCTGGCCTATTTAAATCCGGTTCATTTATCTCGTAGGTTAAACGGGCTAGCCCATTTAAGCCCGGTTTTATACGAGTTAGAAATTTTCTAGCTCGATCCATTTATGGCCAGCCCGACGAGTAAACGGGCTGGCCCGTTTAATTAATTATTATTTATTTTTTAAAAAGAATAAATAAAAATTTTAATTTTTAATTAAAAAAATTACTTTTGGAAAAAAATACTCCTTTTTAGCAAAAAAACTTCAGAAAAAATAAAGTTTTTTAGTTGATGAATCGAATTTTTTGAGTCAAATACGAGAAAATATAATAAAAAATTATTACTTTTGAAAAAATAAATTAAATAAACGGGCCAGCCTGTTTAGTCCGCGGGCTAACCCGTTTAAGCCCAGATTTTTTTGGGTTAAACGGGCTAACCCCTTTAAACCCAGATTTTAAACGGTCCGGACTCAAAAACAAAAGCCCACCTATATAGACGGATAAACGGACTGACCCGACGAATTTAGCCCATTTTGACGGTCCTAACTAATAGGATATACAAACATTTTACTGTATATTTATCAAACATTTTATAATAAAAAAATCAATTATCTTTGTATTTTTATATTTTTAGCCATATTTTTAGTGTTTTTATTATAAATATAAATCTAATTTATTTATTTATAAATATAAATATAATTACTTATTTAAAAATTTGATTAAAATTACTATATATATATAATAACTAAATTTTAGTAGCTATATAATATAATTATTCATTTAATTATTTCTATTCTATATTCAATGGTTGAAATCAAATTATTAATAGAGCATGGTCGAGGTCAAAACCGGTTAGAGCGGTCAACAAGTTGTTACAATTTACTCCAGGCAGAGCGCAAAGTCTCCTTAGACAGCGGACAACAGGTAACCTAAAAATAATAATAATAATAATAATAATAAACAACGCATTATAGAAACACATAAAAATATATAAATAAATAAGTTTTATATATTCTCTCTTCTAATAAAAGAAAAACGGTAATAAACTCTTTAATCGACGTGTGTCCAAGTTTAGTGCTTGACACGTGTTGTTATCAAACTTTGCTCCTAATAAAAGGAAAACTTTAATCCACATGTGTTCAAGTTTAAGACTTGACACGTGTTCAAGTTTAATATAGAGGAATGTGAAACTTAGATACACTTAAAAGATATAGACATTAATAACTTGGGTAGTTGCTAAAAACCGGTAACCATTTATCAAATTTGAAAGAATGTCATTTAAATACAAACTCTAACCCAAACATAATCGTGTTAAAAACAGAGAAAATATCAATTTTAATTATTGATAAGTTGACTTGGAAGATTAAAATATCAGATTTCATGGATTTTGCTAATTAGTAAACAAAAAATTTAAAGTGTTAACATTTTAGATTTTTACACGTCAAGCACTAAGTATGGACTTTTTCCAAGCTAGAAAAATTTATTGGTAATTATGTAATATATTTTGTACCAACTTTTTTTTTCTTATTTAATTGTTATGTTATTTAATTTTATATTGTATAAATATATATTTGAAAAAAAATAGTAAATGTAAGATTTTTTTTTTGGTGACTAAATGTAAGATTTGAACACAATCACTTATGTCTTAATACTATTTATATTTGTTTTCCTCAAAAAATAATATTGCTTATATAACTATTTTAGTTTTGTGTAATAATAAAATTAAACTAGAATTGTGCCCTCGGAAACATTATTCTACTTAACATATATGCATGGAAACTGGAAATGTGATAGAGTTGAATTTAAAGCCTACAACAGGAGACACCTACTTTTGTTGTGTTGTTAGTTCTTACCCTTTGGGAATGAATTCCGATAGCCCCAATATTCTAAGGAGCTGTTAGACGACAACGAAACAAAAACAAGGTCACGAATGAGGAAATAAAAGCTTTATCATCTATAAAATGGTATAGAAGTTACAAGAATCATAAAATTATACAGTGAAACAAAAGCTTTTTTATGCTCTTAAATATAGTTATAACACGAAAATAAAAATATGGCAGATAGGCAATATTATATATATATAAAACACTTATTAAATTAGTTATGCATATAAAATCTTGAGTATATATTCATTTTGGTTTTTAAAAAATTTGAAAACAACATATTAACCTCCAACTAAAATTAATTATATTTTAGTCCCTAACTTTTATTTATAAGTCATATTAGTCCTCAAGTTTTTATTTTTTAAGACAAATTAATCCCTAAAGCATATGAGTAAAATTTTGCTTTAGGGATCAATTTGACTTACGAAACAAAAGATTAGGAACTAAAATGTAATTAATTTTAATTGGTAACTAATGTGTCTGATTTAAAATTTTTTAGGGACCAAAATGAATATATACTCTAAATTTTTATATTAAAATTTGTAAAATAATATATGTATTACACATATAAATACATAATAATTAATTTAATGACTTATTTTTTATATACACATAATATTTCTTTTTTTTTAGATATTGTTATATATAAAATTTAGTATATCTTTAAACTATAAATTTAACTATACTGTTTATTTGGATATATTAATATAAATCGGGTGAAAGTAAAAAAATAAAAAATCTAAGGAATCTACATTGTTATATATATATATATATATAACTAGAAGGAGATGGTTTAAAAAAGAATTTTTGTACGGGACTTATATAATATTAGTTGAATTTTGTCTCTAATATTTACTAAAATTTTTAAAATTATCCTTAATATTTAGTTTAATTTAATTTAATTTTACTCGTAATATTTAAATTAAATTTTAATTTTATCGCTATTATCAATTTTTTCTAATTTTTTTTTTTTTTATCTCCATCTTCCCAAACTTTCAGACCACTATCCCCACGTCCCCTCTAGTATCACCTTGTTCAACAAACAACAATCAGATTAACAACAATCATCACTCACATTCTGCTTCAAATCCCAACAAATATTTTTTCTTTTTTTCAAATTCAAAATCATCATCATCAACAAAATCCACGTATCCCAAATCAATATTGGAAGAAGCATTACCGTGACACCACATTAAAAAGCTATAACTTTGGAATGTCTCAGGAGAAATCAAACAAAACAACGAAAAGAAAAAATTTAAAGGGATGAAATTTGGGGATAAAATTAGGGTTGGATTGAGTTGAGGAGAAAGAAAGATAAAAATAGAAAAGAAAAAATTGACTAATAAAAAAATTAATGGTAGGGGTAAAATTGAAATATATAGTAAAATTGAATCAAATTAAACGTTAAAGGTAATTTTGAAAATTTTCAAAAATATTAGGAACAAAATATATACTTTTATCCTTAGCTAATATTATCATAAAATAGTTATAATAGTAACATTTTTAATTTTTAGATTAAATTATAATTTTATCCTTAACATTTAAAATTATTTATTTTTATGACAAATATTTTATTTTATACTATTTTTCTTATGCACTTTTTTATTTTCTTTTTTTTCAATTTTTTAAAATTTATTTTACTCCTGTATAGTTATTAGGCTTGGCAATTGATGGGTTAGGGTAGGGTGGGGTTTAGTCTCAACGCTAACCCTATCCGTGGGTTGAGTTTTCATTTATAATTCAACCTTATTCTATCCGCGAGTTGAGAATTTCTCAACTCTAACCCTACTCGCACTTAACCCACGGGTACCCAATCCTATCTGCGAGTTGACAAAAAATAACAAATTAAATAATATTAAAAACATAATTAGAAATCTTTTAAAGACCACAATATATTAAACATACAATTTAAAAGTGCAACTTAAATAACATAATCAAATCATAAACAATATAAAAATGGAAGAGTCTTTTATATATTCAATATATAAAAAATAAAAATTGAAATCATAATTGAATAATTAAGACCCTTTTATATAACTAAAAGGTCATGTATTTTATTCTCAATCCTAATATTTTTTTATAAAATTATATATTATATATGGGGTGCAGGTTGGGTGGGTAAGGTTGGGTCTAAACCCTAACCCTACCCTACCCGCAAGCAAACCCCCTCCGCTCTCAACCCACTTCGCTGCGGGTAGAGTTGTCAACCCGATTCGAGCGGGTTGGATAAAGTTGGATACCCGCGGATAGAATTAGTATTGCATTGCCATCCCTAAGGCTGCGTTTGGTTCAGGCTCCAGAGACTGAGACTGGAAGACTGAAAATCAGTATTGTGTTTTTTGAGCAGAGACTGGAACTAAAATTTCAGTCCAGTCCCCAGAATTTCAGTATTTTCAGTACCTCCATTTTGGAGGGACTGAAAGACTGGAGACTGGGACTGAAACTTTAATAATATTTTTTTATTCAAATACCCTCAATCAACATCATAATTTCCAATACTAACCTTTATTTATGCTCCATCAACTTAGTTTAATCTCTATCTTCCACTCTCTATATCTAATTAATTTTAAACCAAACACAATACAGAAATCTATTTCAGTCTCAGTTTCTCAGTCTCAGTCTCCCAGTCTTAGTCTCTCAGTCTCAGTCTCTTTCCCAAACGCACCATAATAAATATCAATAATATAATAAATATGTTTCTTATTAAAAGTATGTGAGGGTTCATATTTATATTATATTTGATTTTAATTTTTTGAGATATAAAAAATAAAATTTATATTATAAAAGAATCTTTAATATTAACTTATGTACGAAATAATTTCTTTTGGTTAAGTATATGAATGTTCCATGAATATTGAGTTTTATTTACTCACCTCATCCATATGGAACCTAGCTGCAAGATCTATTAGTCTAGACTTCATATGACTCAAATAGGCTATGGAGCTCAATAAGGCTGCTGATTTCACCTGATTCACCAGTTTTCCTTCCGAGAACGAAGCCAATGCTATCAATGTTCCCTGCCACATAAATTAACATAGTCTTTCTGCTTTCACACCAAATCAATAAAAAGTGCCACCTTAATTGAAGTAAAAGTGAGGAAGAAATAAAGTACGAGTGAATGGCCAACGTAATGAATCTTTTGTCCTCCTGTTTGGCTCGACACATAATCGAAAACAGCAGGCAGATCACAGCTCGCCAGTTCATTCCACGTCCAATCCCAGTAGGCCTGTATTATATATTTATACACAATAAATTGTTAGCTATTAAAAAAAAAATGAATAAATTAAATGATATAGTTTAAAACAAAAATATAATTTAGGAAATATATACATGATATATACAAACACTTACGTAATTTCACCAAATTGTTCTAAATTTAAGGAAAAATGATTTTATTTGATATGGTATCGAAGAATTTTCTTCATGCTAAAGAAGCTCCTTGTTTTAATTTATATAATTATTTCTTTTAATAATAATTAATAAATATAAAATAACAAAATTTAGATTATTTTAGACTAATTTTTTTTATTTTTAAAATTTTTTACATATATTATTAATGTCTGTCAAAATTATATCTAGTTAATCAGTCATTATAATTTATGAGTGATTTAAATGGTGAGCCATATAAATGAATAAATGATATAATTTAAAAATAGTGCTACGGAATTAATGTTAGGAGGTCATTAGAGAGCTAATAAACTTAATTAGTGAGATAGTGGGGTTGGGAAAGAAAAAGAAGAAGAGAGAAAGAAAGAAGATTGGCTACTATGGGCCAACAACATTATTGGCCCCCTAGACTTTTTTATAATTTAAATATTGGTATATATTTGAAATGAAGCCTATATTTAAAATTAACTTGATGTGAAATGGATGATGGAGAATTGTTAAATAATTTTACATGTTTAATTAAATTATCATATAATAATTTTAAACTATTAATTTTATATTCAATAAAAAAATTACTATATTTAATTTAATATAAATAACATTTATAATTATATATTTATAATATTTAATATTATGTATTTAAATTAACAATAATTAATAAATAAAAATTAAAATTAAAATCGAACGGGCTACCAACTAAAAAATCATGGTTATCAAACTTCTCTAGGAAGTTTTACCTCAAATATTATTCTCTCATCGATTATTAATATTCAAAAATCAAACAAATAATAGACATAGTTGTAAGGAAGAAATTAAAAGAGAGGAGAAAGAAGGAAAGAAAACCGATTGAGAAGGATCCAATGAGGTATGGTTGCGGCTGAAAGTGGTGCCTCTGGTGTTAGCAATCCAAACATCGAAGCCATTATCAGCTAATATCAATGGCAGGTTTTGCTCTGGACTGTTCAGTAGCCATGTCCTTCCATCCTGCAACCACGTACGTATACACTATATATGTCACAATGGTACGGTGGATGTTGTTGTGTAACACAATCAACATATTGGGAATAAAATACTATACGTATACACATACATGCATAGGACCACACCATATATAGTTTATAAAAAAAAGTCATTCTTTAAAATTAATTCATTACTCAGCCTTTAAAGTTAATTTATTATTGTAATAATCAAAATTAAATCATATTTTAAAAGTTGTAATAATACCTTAATTATGTTCAAATAGTTGTTGCTATTCTTTTCCTCTCAAAATTTGATTCTATAAGTTTAAGATTTAAAATTTATGATTTAAAATAATTAATTTTTTAGAATTTAAAGTTTAAAATTTAGGATTTAATTAAGATTTATTTTTTAGGATTTAGAATTTAGAGTTAGGGTTTAAAGTCTTGGATTTAGGATCTAGGATTTAAAATTTAAAATAATTATTTTTTGGGTTTAGGATTTAATTAGAATAAGAGTTTATGATTTAGATTTTAGGATTAGAGTTTATGGTTTAGTATTTTGGGTTTAGGATTTAGATTTTAGAAATTAAAATAATTAATTTTTATACTAAAATAAATTACTTGTCGATATATCTAATAGATTTTTTAAAATTTTGAACTACGTAACGAATTTTTTAATTAGAAAGAGAGAAAAGATATATAACAATAAAATTAACAGTGTTTAGTGCAGCTAAATTCTTAAATTATTTTAGAAAAATAACTGATGATAAAGGAAGAAAATAAATAAAACCTAGTTGTACTGAAAAAGTACTTATACACTAAACGTATATTGGAAAGTATATAATACGCTAAACGTACGCAGTATTATATATAGTTCACTAACAAGGATACGGGAAACAATATGACATAGAACAAGCGGATATACTAATTTTAATATTTTGTATGATAGGAGACACTAGTATATATAAAATATAATATATTTTTAAAAAATAAATTACAATAATATCTTGATTTTTATTTATATTTAAATAAAATTAACATTTTTAAATTTTTTTAATTATATTAAAATATTAAAATAATTTTTAGTTTTAATAAATAATAATATTTATTAATTTTAAATTTATTTTAAAGATATAAGTTTAGAATAAAATTGAATACATATAGACGTTATGATATTTATGTGTGTAAGTGTGTCTGAAGAAGTATTTTTTATTTTTGTTTTAGAAAAACAAAAATGAATAAAAAATACGAATGTCGTGTCCAATATATGTCCGACACGCGGAACTATTGATTATCTTATGTATTTTCATAGTATATATTGGTAAAGAAATTTATCTAAAAACTAACGCATGTTTCATGCATGATAGGCAAATAGTAGAGTTGTAATTATTCGTAAAAGAAAATGGATTTTTTATTCATAAAAGATAGATTCTGTTTTATAAAACCATCCAAAATCATTAATGAGTCATGACATTTGGATAATTTTGGTTGACGTTAACTCATCTTTCAATGATAAAAAAATTGATTTTTTTTAATGAGTAGTTTTTTTATGTCTGAATTTTCTGTCGATAATTTTTATATCTTTTACTAAAAATAATATATAGCATTATTGTGTGTACTTACCACTAATATTCCATGCTGTAATATCACTGGCTGCTTATTATTCCCATTCCCACTATTATTTTCAGCTCTTCTACCTTCTGGGATTCTTTGCACGCTAAGAATGTACCCATCTTCCGTTGTAACCTGCGGGAAAAACAAATCAAATTAACTTTGAGCAAATAGTAGTTTTTTCGAGTTAAGACATAACTCACTTGGAGTTGTGCTCATATTTGACCGTTTTTAACTATTAACTTCTTCAGAAAAACTGTAGGCGAGTCGTTATCCTAACATTATATGTTGAAAAACAAATTAATCATTTAGCAAGGTTTTCAACCTTTGCCAAAAGTCTTAATTTTCTAATCTGTCAGTGCCCTACTCTGTTATTAACATCTTTGTGGACTGTGGTAGTGAATAATATAGATTAATCAATTAACATGATTTTTTTTTCTTAGGCCTGTGGGATTCTTACACTAAGTTCTTGGCACTGGTAACCATGAACAATGACAGAAGAATCGCATATGCCATCTAAGGTTGAAGGATCAGTAAATGCAGCAGCACCTTTTTTCCTACCAAAGGAGCCACGGCTAGAAGCCTCTGCTACTCCATGAAGCACATAATAGTGTGCAAAGAATAATAAGAGGCAGAGGGTAATTGCCAACAGAGACATATATAGTAAATAACAAACAATGCTTTCTTATTTTATTGTGTCTATCAAGGTGTGAGGATTGAATTCTAATGTTGCATTTATTTATAAGAATCAGGGAGGAAGGGGTTGAAATAATGAAACAGAAATTAGGGGCATAAAGGAATTGGAAAAGAGAGCTGGTTTCTGATTCCCATATTTTCTTCCCTTTAAAGGTTTCTTTTAAGGACTAAAAGGAGCTTCTTTCTTAATATTGGGAGCTTCTTTATTAATTATCAGATTTTTTTTTTTCGATACTTAGTCATAAACATTAAAAAGTAAATTTTTATTTCATCAGTGTAATTGTGTAAAAGAGTTTTACACTACAATCAATCGTGCGCTGTCACATCAATAAAAATAACTAATTTTTAAATCCACAACTTTAAATTAAAAGTCACAAAAATGCATGAATATGATTGGATAATCGTGTAAAACTCTTTACATTGTTAGTGAATTAAAACTTAACTCTAAAAAGTAATTATTAAAATATAAAATTTAATTTTAATACACTAAGATGTTCATATGTACATTCAATTATATATATAATACCATGTTAGTAAAAATAACTTATTTTTTCATTCATCTTGTAATTAGTTATCCGAAAGAATGGATGTAATTACACGACTATCTAAAATATAATACTAAATTACTAATTGAAAGTATTGAGAGTTAATGGTCAACAGTAAAAACAAATTAAAATTAATAATAATCTGACATTTATCTTAATTAAGGCTAGACTCATGCTATTTAAGTAATAACCAGTAAGTTAGATTAGAGTATAATAGATCGAACATTAATGATTAAGTGATGGACAAGGTAACGGATTGAGTGACTTGATTAAATAAATATTAAAGTTACTAATATTCTTTTATTTGTTTTATAATTCAGTTAATATTAATTAGTTTATTTTACTAAATATAGTAAAATACTAACTTCCTAATTAATATTCTTTACAAATGCCACACCAATATTTATGTTTAAGGGGAAAAAACTTCATAAACGGTTGTAAATTGTGAATTTCAAAAGAATTATTCTGTATGTATACTATTAAAATTTGTAACTAGTATAAAATATTTGTTTAAATACAAATACATATTATAAATGAAGTAAGCTATATGTGTATTTATATATAAATATATAGGGATTGATTGATGTGTGAAAATAATTTTTTTTTTTTAAATTATAAAGACATGTGTATCTTGAAATTTTATACAATATTTTTTGTAAAAAAAATTTGAGGATGAAATTTTGTTCTAACCTAATATTTTTTGTGAAAAAATTCAAGGATATAATTTTTTTCTAACCTAATTAAATTTATTCGTTCTTCTTCACTCTTTTTTGTTTCCTTTTTCCTTTATATTGATTGAACAAACAATTATTTTACTAATTGACTGTATTTAATTTGTAAATAAAAATAGACAAATTCTCATCGACATGTGTAATTTTGAAAGTCACTAAGAGATATTAATTTAGGGAAAAAGTTTTCTATATGAGTTGAAACTTTTTTTTTTTTTTGGACTTAGGCTAGGTCCTATAAAACCTACCCGCAACCCGCTTATGACCCGAACCCACTACTACACTTTAGGGGGTCACGACACAGCAGCTTCATTGTTGGAATCCTAGAGTTTGAATCTATAGTTCTCCATTCTCTCTAGTGGTGGTGAACCTTGATATTGCTACGTTAATCTCTCCTTGACCCGTTGAACCCGCAATTGGCGCACCATCACCAACATCAACCCTTCCTCTTGCTCCATTTGCACAGCTTGAAGACAATACCATGTTAGAATCAAGGCCCAATGAAGAGGAGGTGTTGCCGATGTGCCCCTCGCGACGAAGGAAGGACAACAACAACACCTGCAGCTGGTCATGACAAAAGACTCTACAACGTTTCAAGCGACAGAATCAAGTTCTTTTCTGATCCCTGAATGCAGTCTTGGTTCTTCTCATAATACAAATTCCAAGCTGGTCTCCGCCCTTACAAAGAAGATGGGTTTGCCAACCGTTGCAAGGCGGAACCGCAACTTGATACTACTTCTCCTTTCCTTTATTCTGGACTTTGGAGGTAATTTCTATTCAGTAATCTTGAGCCCAGTCTCTGTGATTCATGTTATTTCTTGTTGCTAATTCTTCTTCCCTAGTTAAGATTTGTTTAATAATTTCAGGAAGTTCTTGATCCCAGCTTAAGCCCGCGGGGGCTAGTCTCTGTAATTTTGCAAATTGATGGGCTAACACATTAGCTTGCCTAGGAGTCCAGGTAAACCTTAGTTTTTGAAAACCTTGACTAAGAATGTGTATATCTTGTAAAACTCCTGCTATGTTAGCTTTGGATTTGATGGCTTGGTATAACTCCTGGTAATCTATTTCAATTATTAGCTTGTTCATCTGCATATTGGATGCAATTCTGATTGCTTCTCTAACTGCAATTGCCTCTGTTAAGAAAGCAGAGTTCGTAACATTTACGGAGGTGTGGACGCTTATCAAATTGCCATCACTATTGCGGAAAACTACAGCTGTTGCTCCTAATTCTGCACCAAGGCAGTAAGCCCCATCAACGTTACACTTTATTCGATCTCTAGAGGGCGGAGTCCATGTAGCAATAGCTTGGTTATTCCTTTGTTGTATGGATGAACTGCTAGAATGTTGTTGATTACCTGCATAATCACATTCTAATATGTTAGCTTTGAAAATAACTTGACCAGGATTTATTTTTGAACCTTCAAATATATATTTGTTCCTGGCCTTCCATATTTCCCATAATATATAACCGACTTTGCTGAATGTTTCTTTGTAATTTGAGTACATGTTTGCCTTTAGCCTATTCCTTAAATCTTCAATCCAGTTCCCAAACGATGTGACTGTGTGAGAAGTAGGACAACATTGTAGTTGTAAACCAAACCACGCCGCCCTAGTCCAGTTACAAAGTAATAGCATATGTTCAGTAGTTTCTTCTTCCTGTATACATATGGGGCACAGACAAGACCTTTTAAGGTGTTTTTTTTTTATTTTTTATTTTTTATAGAGATTGCTAGATGTTGGCAAGAAGTTGTTAATCGCTTTCCATAAGAAATTCTTAATCTTTTGTGGTAGCCTCATGCTCCAAATATGTGGCCATAAATTTGTCATAGATGAGCTTGAGGATGCTTTGTTGTGATTGCTTACTTGGTTGGATTTGACTGCAACTTCATATCCTGATTTGACTGTATAAATTGCATTATTTGCTGCTGGCCATATAAACTCATCTTTGCCTCCCGCTAAGCTTTTAGGTGTTAATAGAGAATTCTTCTTGCAATATCCATGTCAAAGCAATGATTTATTTTTATATCATCACAATTACCATCTGCTTTTACTAACTCAGCGACCTTTTTTAAGTTGGTATTCCTTGAGTTCGCAATTTTGGCATAGCCTACCACCCATTTGTCTTGCCAAATATCAATGTTATCTCTACCTTGTACTAGACTTCTCCATATCCATGAAGCTCCATACCTCAATTTTGCTGTATGAATTTGTTCATTGGGGAAATATATTGCTTTTAAGACTTGAACCCAAAGAGCCTCTAGATTTTGGATCATTCTCCACACTTGTTTTGCTAGAAAGGCCATGTTTTGATTCTAAAAACTCTTAAAACCGATGCCTCCCTCTTTTTTGCTCTTTGTCATATTATCCCATGATTGCCAGTGAATCCCTTTCTCCTTCCCCCCCCTCCCTCCCAACGCCCACCAGAACTTGGCTATTTTAGCATCTAGTTTTTTACAAAATGTTATAGGGAATTTGATAACATTCATAGCGTACGCGGGAACTGCTTGTAGAACTGATTTTATAAGAACTTCTTTTCCAGATTGTTTGAGAGTTTTTCCTTCCAGCCACAAATTTTATCAACAATTTTATCTTCAACCCACTTTAGGGTTTTTTTCAAAGATCTTCCCCAAAATGCTAGTAGTCCTAAGTATTTCCCTGGGTTCTCCCAAACTGGAATTGCCAAAATATCTTCAATATCCACACGAACTTTCACAGAGATATTGTTGCCGAAAAATTAAATGGGGCTAACAAAGTTTATTATTATATTACACCATTGAGTTACTTGGATAAAGATTAAGTAGCAAATATTTTTGTATTTTTTTTTATAATAATTTGGTTAATATTAGTTATTTTTATTATTAAAAATGCTAATTTTTGTATCATTCTCTAAAAATACCCCACCAATGCCTACATTTAAAAAAAGAAGTACCTTAATCACTATAAATGGTGAATCTTAAAATTATATATAACAAAATATTTTTTGTGAAAAGTTTTTAAGAATTCATGTTTTTCTAACCTAGTTAATTTGATCCATTTTTATCGTTTTCCTTTTTATTGGTGGTAGAAAAACCTAATTTATTTGCTAATTGATTTTAATTTGTAACTAAAAAGGAAAGAAATTTCCTTTAACTTATCTAAATTTTAAAAATCACTTAGAGATATTAGTTTTAGGCTAAAAACTTTTTATATAGATTAAAAAGAGGTATTTTCGATCTCCTACGATGAGCTAACAAAATTTGTTATACAAATATGATTGAGTTTTTCTTTTCGATCGTTGTGCAATCATAGAAAAAACTCAAATAAGGGGGTGAGGGTTCCTAAGCAGAACAATACATATCTAAAATTACAACAAAACATAAACTGCTCAAAAAATTAAATCAGGTTTAGTATAAAGAAAGGAATTAAAATAATCTACCATCACTGAACCATAGTGTCTTTCCCTTTTGCATGCTGCCTCTTAGAACTTTCTCGCCGCTGCTATCTCTTCCCATTCGCACATCCATTGATTTTAAACCACCACAATTCTACTTCTTGCCTCATCTGCAGTTGTATTCTTTTGCTTGAATATATCTTGAAACCCATTCCGCATCCACTAATACCCTTTCAATCCTACTACAACTCATATCTCCATATCATGTATACTTCTTAACATTCAAGTTCAGATAAACTAATTCAAGATAATTAACCCATTCTTTGAACAACAAGCTGCTTTGAGACAAGTTACTGCATCCTTTTCCCTCAAAGGTGTCTAGTATTTCATTGAAATCACCACCTAACAGCATTGACATTCCAAATCTTCTTTAACCCGCAGTAGCTCCTCCTAGAAAAAAATATTTTCCTCCCTTAAGTGAGGCCATATACCACACTGATCACACATTTAAAATTTTCTCGATAATTTCTCTTTTTTAATAATATCCATCTAGCAGACTTGACAATTCTTTCACAATAAAAAAATTCGCATTCCCAACACAAAAAAAAACTTCCAGCCATATTATCAGACTTAACACACTCCCATGCCAGCCCCATCTTGATTATTCCACAAACTATTTATGAATCTATCATCAAAATGTCCCTTTTTGTCTCAACAACTCCCAAAAAATCAACAGAGTTCTTCCTACATCCTCTTTTCAACATTTCTAATTTCCCACTCCCACTATTCCCCTCACATTTCATTTCTTGTGGCCAGAGTTCTTCCTTTTATATACACGGTGGTTTCTTTCCTTTTTGCCCTCTTCTTACCTTCAATCTTCCGTCTGACCAACCTGGCTGTTACTTCTTCCTCTTCACTATTGTCAAAAGACAAGCCTCCACAGCCCCGAATTTCTTTGGCAATCGTGGCTTCAATCAGGATATCCTCTTCACTGGAATTCTGCCCTAACAACATTTGATACCTCAGGCTGCACCTTAATCACACTTTGCACTTTACCTCTTCCAACCCCATCACTGAAATCATGTTCACCTTCCAGTGCATCAAAATTGATACGGTACAGAGTTTTTTCACTTATAGAATCAGTTTCCCCAACCCCATCACCATCGTTATAGCTATTCACTCCTACACCTTCGCACCCTCAGAAATAGTATCAGCACAACGCCTTTTGAGCCCGACTGCACGTTGAACGGTGTACCATCATTATTTTGGTATGATTTTTTGTCACCCCGTTCTTCTACAGTCTGTACCCCGCTAAAGCCACCCACCTTGTTTCCACCTTCCCCTACACCATCGTCAACCCCAGTGAATACGACTTGCACACCGAAACTCAAGTTGTTGTTGATTCGGTAAAGGGTTTCATCGCTCCGTTATTCATCACTTTGCATCCCACCAGAACTACCCTCAGCAGCAATTATAGGAGATGAGTTTGTAGATGAAGCCTCCACCACTTTCTCATCCACTACTGCTTAGGAGTTTCTCATGAATTGGGGCGTGTTCTGCGTCCTAGCAATTTCGCGATGCACATGAACCCGATCCATGCAAGGTCTGAAACCCGGTGGGTATGGACACGAGCAACACGAGCTCACATCACCAGAACTAGAAGGGCCCAACACTGAATTCGTTTCCACCATAAAATAAGAATTTTCCAACTCCAGCACCAAATCTGGGTGAGTGCATACTATAAACTTCTGATTCAAACTCCTTTACAAACACCTCAAATACTCTATCTTCTATTTTAACTGAAATCCATGTGGATTTTTTCCCATTGGTACCAGTCTATCAAGACTCTTACAGTGTTGTACGATTTTGATTGCTCTGTTTTGTCATCATACTCGATCACCTTACCCCCACAGTTTAGAAATTTTGTTAAAGTTTTCCTTGCACCATAAGCATACCGGCATCCCCATTACTTCAATCTAGACTCGCCTAAATAGATACCAAAATATCTCCCAATGTGGCCTAATTTCATCAAATGTCACTTGTAGTAACTTGCTCTACAATGCTTCATCTCTGATCTTATGGAGAGGAAAATGTTATCAAGCACCTATAGGGGCTAATGTCCCTACATTAAATCTCACCCGGTCCCTTCCATTCCTCCAGTAACAGGTCCATAACTTCTCCGAACTTAATGGATTTCATGCATACACCCAACAAACTTCTCTGCAGCCTCTGTTTCTGTTTATCCGCCCAAATAACATCTATTTCTTTTCTCAAGTCTACCACTGCTGACAAATTCTCAATTCGGGGTTCTTTCTTCTTCTGTTCCACATGGCTTGTCTTCCTTACTTCTACCCATTTTTGTATCCACTTCTGTTTCACCTCAAGTTGATTTTCTGTGACTTGTCTTGTGTTACTCCCCTTTGTTTTCCTTCTGAATTTTGACTGAGCTACACAAAGATTGGCTTCTCCCAAAAAGTTCCATTTAACCTTCTGATGGCTCTCATCGCTACTTGATAAATCCATATTATAGGGTTAATTTTGAGTTAAAAAGAATGAATTAATCAACATAAACTAACACTAAATCCTTGATGTATACTTTTGTAAATTCTCTCCTAATTGTGCTTGAATTGAAAAATGCATGATTTTGAGTTATGAATTGATAAATTAATTCCATTTGATGCCTTGATGTGTTTAATTGAGTGTTTCAAGGTTTAGGAGGCAAAGGTGATTTAGAAGAAGTATGAAAAAGCTTGCAAAAGTGGAAAATTACATAAAGAAAAACAAAGGAGAAATGAAAACAGAGACCTGTGTACACAGATGAGACATGTGCACACAGGTACCAAAATAAGCTTATTGTAACCTGTGCATACAGCTCCCATATGTTTACACAGATGACCTGTCACATGCCACACTTAAATAGCACGTGGAGCATGTATTGGGGGTTCATTTTCCCTCAAATTTCAGCACCAATTAATGTTATTTGAAGCCACAATTGAAGGGGATTTACACACACTCATACCACAACAACAAAACACTCATTTAGATGGCTTAGATTAGGGTTTAGTTGAATTCTAGAGAGAAGCTCCAAATTCATTCTAGAATTCTTAGTGTTTTACATAAATTTCTCTCTAGTTTAGGTTTTGGTCTTGTTAAACTTTAGTTCTTTCTTCTATTTTATTGTTCTATTACTCTAGTTAACTTGGAATCTCTTATGGTTTCTTTATATTTCTATTTAGATTGTTGAACACTTGATGAATGCTTGTCTTTAATTAATGGATATTTATGTTTTATGTTAGATTCTTATTTGTTTGACCTTTGATTATATGTTTCTTCTAGTTGGTATTGATAGTTTTCATTATTATTGCAAGTTGTGATGATTATTGTTAATGCATGCCAAGTGTTTGACAAAATGCTTGAATTAGATATAGAGTAGATTTTATTCTTGGTTTGGATTGAGATATTGGGTTCGCTTGAGTTAGTTTTGTGTTATTTGTTGGGTAAGTTAGAGTAGTTAATTGACCTTTTTTCAGTAATGCTAATCTTTTACTAATTAAATTTGTAAGTTGATTAGGACTTGTGATTGAGGTTAGTTGTTTAGTTAACCTTGTTTTCACTAACGCTAGTCTTTTACAAAATTTAATTAGTGAGTTGGTTAGAACTTGTAATTGGGGTAAATTAAGCCTAATTGACATTCCTCAATATATAGAGGTTGACTAATTGGGTTTGCTCTTGGATATTACCATAATTATTAGTAGTGACAAGGATTGTGATCCTCAATTCTCAATCCTAGCCAAGACCTATAATTAGTTGAATTTCAATTGTTTCTCTCTTTAGTTGTTAGTTATGTTTACTTTAATTGGTACTTAGTTTTAATTTCATTGCTTTCAATATAATCTTTGTTTCTTGATTGCTTCAAAACTCCCCCATTTCCCCTTGATCAATCTAATTGCAACCTCCACGGGAGATGACTCGGGTCTAAACTCTCGGTTATTTACTTTTACGAAGGTTTAAAGAACCTTCACCCTTTCTAAATTTGAGTGTGAGAGTTAGCGTTCGAAGGTGCTACAACGAACATAAACTCAATTTTGAGAATCTAAACTCCGAACGCGAATTCTCGCACGTCACTTCTCCATACGAGTTATAACTTATAAACGCAAACGTACTATTTGTCTTCCTCCACGTCTTTCTTGATACAAAGATATCTGATATGTAACCATCCTTCCCAAATTCCTTGTAAAAAGTTCTCTTAATTACTTCCGTCGGTAGGTTATCTACAAATATCGTGTGAGTTTCAATCGTCTTTGTTGTATGTCTTTTCCATGTTAGATCCTCAGCTCCCACCCTACCAACAAACCTCCCAACACAGGATGCAAACCCACCCCTTCTCTCCCCTTTATTACTTCCCTTGGCGTAGCTAAAGCCGTCACCGTGTTTCTCACTCTCCACCCTTGTCGCACCACCCTCTCTCATCCTATGTTGTTTTTGTTATACATTTTCCAAATAGATATGATTGAGTTACTTGAATAAATATTAAATAATTAATATTTTCGTATTAGTTTTATAAAAAAAATTTGTGACATTTATAATTTAGTTAATATTATATTAGTTTATATTTTTTATAGAAAAAATGCTAATATTTTAATATTCTCTACAAATACTCTACCTACGACCTACGTCTAGGTTTAGAAAGAGAATTACCTTAAATCGCTATGAATTGCGAATCTCAAAATTATCTAAAATTTGTATCATGAAATTTAATGCAATATCCTTTTTGTGTGAACAAGATTGAGAATTCAATTTCTTTAACCTAATTAATTTTATCCTTCTTTTTCGATTTTTTCCTTATTTTTATTAAGTAACTAATAGGTTTTCTCTTGTACTCTAGTGTTTTGCTAGGATTTTCTCTAATGTTTTGTTAGAGTTTTTTCTTGTGTCCTAATAGGGTTTTCTCTCGTGTTCTATTAGAGTTTCTCATACTTAGCAATATCTGTGGCTCTTTAATTGGATATCACTAAGAAGAAAATATTAGAGAAGGAGTGACGGCTTGTTTGAATATGCTTATTGGAAGACTCTTTGCCGATAAATCCATTTCATCTCAGACAAAGGAGGCTGACTTTAAGATAATTTGAAGACGACCTAATGATTTTCTGCAATGATTCTTTATCAATTTACTGAGGTGAAGGGTGTCAGCCATCAATTGGTGCCAAGAAGACACAAGAGTATTTTGCAGTTTGTCAGGATTTGGGGAATGGTGGAATTTAAATTGAGTTCTTGTAGTTTTGATAAATTGTTTCTACATAATCCTACGGGTACTAGGGTCTATTGGAAAAATATCACGATTGTCTCCCGGTGCGTCAACACATCTTCGAAGTCGCATCTACTCAAAAGTTCAAATGATTCTTGTCTTCATCATTGAGATCAACCTTGAGTTTGAAAGATACCACATTTCTTGGTTTTTTTTTATTAGTATCTTTCTTTCTAAGTTTATTTAATATTTATATCTTTAATTCTTGTGGAGATCCAACTTTCTTTTGCTTTGGTTGTCTAAGTTGGACCCAACTCATATGTATTCATTTTTTCTATTCAATGAAATGAAATACAACTATTTTTTACAAAAAAAATAATAATCCTTTTTTGTATTTGTTTTATAATTTAGTTGATATTAGATAGTTTTGTTTTACTAAAAATACTAATTTCCAAACATTCTCTACAAACACTCCACCAGCGCCAATGTTTAGGAGGAAAAAAACCCATAAATAGTTGTAAATTGTGAATCTAAAAACTATACTAACATATGTATTTAGCGGGTTTTAGTGTGAGAGTTATTTTTCAGTTTAGTTTTCACTTTTTACACGGAAAAAAGCTTTAAATAATATTTATGTTGTGCAAAAAAAAAAAGGGTTTGAGAATTAATTTTTCTAGCCCAAGTAAATTTATCCTTTTTTTATTCACTCTTTTTCCTTTTTCCTTTTTCCTCTAATTTGTAAAATTAATTATTTCTAACTTTAAAATTGACGTTGTTCTAAGAGAATTTCCCCCCTAAGCACTTCCCTGGCATCCTCATAATCATTTTGTCCGAACCTGATACATTTTTTCTAAACTGAATCCAATCATCAAGAACACTCCTAAGGTCTTGAACTTTGCTTGTGATATCATCGCAGCAGTTAGCATGAATGGTACAAGCTTCCCTTAATATATCCTTATTCTGCTGACAAAACCCACCAAAATAAGTTTCTTCTATGTGGTTAACACGGAAGCCATAAGCTTCAACTACATCTTGATTTTGCGTTATGGTTGCACATAATGAATTTTTATCTGGAGACTTTGGATACAGAATCTTGAACAATTTCCGTACTTGAGGAATTCAAAAGCTATAGTATTCGCTTTTAGAAAAAATACTCCGCCATCGTGAAAGTAACTCCTTGTTTGCCCATTACCAGAGGAATCACACGAAATTGAGAGCTCGTGAATTGGATCAAAGTGTGATAACGGGTTTCTCAGCTATAGAACATCTGCTTCCTGCAAAACAATAAGTCCCATACAATTCATACTTTTGATTAAAAAGTTCCTTTCGACAAGGATCAATTTCTCTAAAGTGATAAATTAGACTCCAGCACCAAAGTGGTCCTAAGATTAGGACTTTACACCAATCTAGTTCCTAACATTCTAATTATTACACAAATTTAGCTATTGATATTGAACTCCGAGCATCATAGTAGTCCTCTGATCCATTTTATGGCACTAAGTCAGCAAACAACATGATGAATTAGCACTACAAATGCCACCTAGCGCCCGAATGAAGCAATGTGATGTCATTTTGGGAGAATTTGTGAATGAAAACAATTTTGCTGACTCAGTGTCATAAAAGGGTCAAGGAACCACTGTGGTTCTCGAAGCTAAATCCCCAAAAACTAAAATAGTATAATTGGAATCTCGTAAACAAGTTTAGTGCAAAGCCCCAATGTCAGGAGCACTTTGAGGCTTTAGTATGATAATCAAGGACTAAAATAGTATAATTGAAATCATGATTATTCTGTCTAACATGGCCACTTTCTTCAGTACTTGAAACAATTCTTGTCTTTGTAACTGATAAGTAATGACAAATCAGCAGCATGAATTTTGGTGTAATTAAACTTATGAGTAGACCACTAATATATTGTTCTTGAAATTTTCAAAAACAGATAAAATTAGCAAAACATTTGCCAGTTGAAAGCTTATCAAAATCCATACCGTGAAAATGGTGTTGTAACCCAATTCAAGCATTTCTAAGAGAACATTGTTTCTTCTCCAACTGAATGAACTGTGATCTGGGCTTGTGGCGGATTGTATTTTGGTGGCAAAATAATGCGCAAAAGTGTTGGGGTGGATGCAGTGGTGATGCAAGGAAATGCAGTGTTGATAAGCTTTGGTGTCCATGGCTATGACCAACAAGTGATTCAAGAACATTTGAGTATCTTCTCCATATTTAAAGCTTTCAAGAAAAATGTCAAGAACAGATCCAGGACTTGCCCATGATTCATCCACCATGGTTAGGATGATTGTTCTGTCTGACATGACCGCTTTCTTCAGTACTTGAACCAACTCCTGTCTCCGTAACTGATAAGTAATGACAAATCAGCAGTATGAATTTTGGTGCAATTTTCAAACCTACAAGTAAAACATTAATATTGTTCCTGAAGTTTTAAAAAATAGATAAAACTCATTTCCAATTTCTTTGATTAGGAAAATGTCATTCCATTATTTAAAAGTTTGACCAAAATATCAAATTTAAGGTATTTTCGTTACGTATTTAAATAATTGGAATGTATTTTTATTGTTAATAAAATTAAGTATTATTATTTTTTTATTTTGAAATTTGTTGTGTATGTGTAAGACAAAATTCAACTATCAAATTGGCTAATTAGTGTATGCTATTGTTTTAAATAATTTGAAATGAAAATGATAATTTTCAGTGTTATACGTATATAAAAGTATCTGCTACTCCAACCTTAAAATTTCATACCAAATCAAACAAAAGCTTGCACCTTCAGATGATGTTTAATACAAAAATACCAGTACCAGTTGAATGTCACTTTTATTTTATTTATTACTTATTTGTAGAAAACTAAAACTTTACCCAATTAAATCAATCCTTATTTATGTGACAAAAAAAAAAAAAAAAAAAACAATCCTTATTTATGTGAGCATTAGTCATATGATA
>JASCZI010211896.1:6770-19289 GCA_036250425.1 Stylosanthes scabra
AGTTGTCAACGTGGTTTGAGGCGATGATACATAAAGAGCCAGGAGCTGCTGTGGAGTTTGAAACTGCACCCGCTTATCATGGGGAGGACCTGGCTCCCGACTTCAGAATATTACATAGAGTATTTTGGAGTTTCTATCCTTGCATCAGAGCATTTAGACATTGCAAGTCAGTTGTCCAAGTTGACGACACACACCTATATGGAAACGATAACATTGTGCCCATCGCATTTGCCATTGTCGACGAGGAGACAGCGGATGCATGGTACTTTTTTCTCCATCATTTGAGAACACATGTTGTGACAATTGACAGTGTAGGACTTATCATGTATAGGCATCAGTCTATTATTTCAGCAGTGGACCGTTGCAATGGGGCTTGGAAGCCTCCACGTGCCGTCCACATGTTTTGCACTAGGCATATTGGGTCGAACTTCTTAAGGGAATTTGGAAATAAATATTTACACAGGCTTCTGGTTAACTTGGGTAAGTAATACGTTACTAATTTTTTAGGGTTCGAGAGTATACTACAATTGATGCTCCGTCGTCTATCCATCCAGTAATGTTTTTTCGTTATGGTTTACAGGGTATTCCAAAACAGTAGGTGAATATGAAACTCGTTATGAGCGGCTAAAAGCGAGTGGAGAGCGTTACACTGCATGGTTGGATAGGATCCCTCGGGAACAACATGCTTTGGCATATGATGGTGGTCTTCGGTGGGGCCACATGATGACTAACCTAGTAGAGTGCATTAATGGAGTGCTGAAAGGCGCAAGAAGTCTCCCTATCACAGCCATCGTGAAGACCACATTCTACAGGTTAAATGAGTTGTTCACTAGGAAGAGAACAGAGGCTGAGGCACGAGTGAGGGCGGGACAACCTTTTTCAGAATCGGTAACCAAAAAGCTTCATGAAAACTATCAGGCCTCCGGAAACATAATAGTGAATTGCTTTGATAGATGGAATCATCTGTTTGAAGTCCGAGAAATGTCAAACGGTGTCGAGTATGCAGTGGATTTGCGTATCCGGCGGTGTGACTGCGGTGAATTCCAAATGGACAGAATTTCATGCCGACATGCTATTGCATGTTGTGCCAACCAGCGGCTTGATTGGCATAGCTATGTTCACGGCGTGTATCGGATGGATCAGATTCGTAAGGTCTATAGAGCCAGGTTTAGGCCGTTAGGTAACCCGTCCACATGGCCTGTGTACCAAGGCCCGAGGTTGGTCCCTAATCCTACCCTTAGGCGTGTAGGGAAAGGTTGTCCGAAACAAACTCGATATCTAAATGAAATGGACTTGCGAGACCTGCGTGGGCCACGAACGTGTAAGTTGTGTAGTGTTCAGGGTCACAGTTGCAGTAGATGTCCACACCGTACTGGGCCGAGCTTAGGTGGCTCAAGCATCCATTAGTGTGGGAATGACCCAGGGATTCGACTAAAATGAGTTGTGCTGAATGCGAACATAAGTTGTGCTGAAACTATATAGTTTGTATAATTTTGTATCAAGTTTCCACCTGCATCTTCTTATGATGTTTTTCATCAACATAAGTCATTCAAATTTAATTTAATACAGGACATCATCAAATAAAAGTGTCCAAATATGATATAAGTCGCAACATATGTGTCCAACATACTCAGAATTTAATACAGTACATTATCAAATAAAAGTCTAACGCAAATAAAATTATTCAACAACTCGTCGCCATCTACTTCTTTTTAACACGATCCTTTAGGTTCTTGTAAAGTCTAGAAACCCTTTTCTTCAAACCTTTGTCGACCAACCCGATGGAGTGAATCGGTTAGGACTATGCCGAGAATTTTAGTTCCTCAACTCGTACCTCGTTCCGGCGTCCTTCGGTGTGGATGATCCAGCGGCACTGTCCGACGCGTCACCTGAAGTACATAAAAATGAAGTAACATACGACATGCGAATACATCAGTTATGACAAACATCATATCAGATAAGAATAGGTGGTCCTAATTAAGCATTGTAAATATTACCCCCGTTGTCATCATCATCGGCGTCCATGACCAAGTAATCCTCTTCCTCATCCTCATCCATATCAGTATCATCGCTGTTAGACCGATAAGTGTCCATGCGACGCGTATAGCGAGCAGCTTCTTCGTCTTCCTGAATTGATGAAGCATTAAAATTAAGTTCAAAGGCACGTGCGGTATTCGCACGACGAACACCATCTTCCCCAATTCCTCTCCTGTTGAAACTACAACTAGAATCAAATGATTGTGTAGCGGCCGAGTGGCCGAATGCAACAGGTCCATTGGAATGAGAATCGACGGATAAACGACCCGGTATAGCCTGATTGGTCTGCTGCGCTTCAACTTGGTTTTCTTCAGTAACCTTTGCTTGCTGTGCCATTTCATACTCGTTGGCCATGCTACATAACGCATTAAAAGCATGCGGTCCATGTTAACAGACAGATATGGAGCTACACCTTGCATAAACGTCGGATATGGGAAAGAGCTAGTTGATGGCATGCTTCCACACATTGGTTCTTGTTGTGGAGGAATATAAACGGGAGTCGGTGAACGCTGTGGGACATAATAGGTCTGCTGAGATTGTTCTGGTTCCCATCAGTATCATCATGATGCCCTTGGTTTGCATCAAATGCCGACAGTTCCAAGAAAGCCTTGTAATTACCATTGTGCCAAGTAATGTAATCATCCAAGGGTACGCCTACTGGTGGGGAATAATTAGGATGCCACACAGGAACTCTATTAAGCCACTGACCTATCCAGTCTCTGTACTCGTTCCGCCAATTTTTGTTCTTAGGACCGGTCAAACATTCGTTGTGGTTGCCACCTAGGGATCGGGGCTCTCCAGGAATGCCTTGAGCCAACCCAAATTGTCTCATCACCCTATCCGTTGGATACCACTCAATACACTCAAATGATATTAAGGGCGAGGGTGCATTCCACAGATCCGCACGTGTGAAAATGTCGTTCGGCACAACATTAGGACCAAGCCGGTGTTCATCATACGTTATCCACAGGAACTGAGGATAAAATGAAAACAAACCAATTTAGTTCATAGCAAAAAAAGTATCCACCTGTATATATAAAAAATATATTCCATAAATATCAACGCACCATATCATTGGTGATGTTGTCAAACATCCGCCTGTAGTCATCGACTTTCCATCGCCTCTGTTCTCTGTTCGGGACAACCCAATTCACTTACCTGAAACAACAATAAGTATTTTCCATAACTGTTCTAATGGAAACATAAATACTGAAATTAATACTATTCCATTTTATACTTATACTACTTACCGGCGAGCTAGCGGAAAAGATGGTCCAGTCAAAACCAGGGCGAGGAATGGCATTCTCTCCCAAGCCCATACATGCAAAAGCGCCAAAGGCCCATCTATATCCAGACAATCGAACTGGGTCGCCCTGCATAGAGCTCTGTTGAGGTGGGCAAGACACGCACTGCCCCAACCATATGCGTTTATCTGAGTAACATCACGAAGCAGGGGGAGAAACTTTGAGTGTACATGGGTTGAGGACTTGTCACAAAACAGAGTTGTTCCAAACAATTCCATCATGTGCAACCTTACATATCTATTCATAGATTCTTCATCAATCAACCTAATAGAGTTTTTACCCTGCGGATCCATGATATCTTGATGAAACTGCTAGCCTTTATATCGCTATCATCCGACTGGACATTGAAATTAAGCATGCACTCTCCCTTCAGTGCCTCAACACTGGTTCCGGTCCAACCAGTCACCGGAACTCCATGCGAACTCAATCAAGTATCATTGCCACGTCCTGTAATGTTACGGTAACCTCTCCTATTGGCATATGGAACGTGTGGGTACTAGGGTCCGTCATTAATTAGCTTCTCATCTATCCTATGGTCATAGTCACTCGGAGTGGATAAGTGCCTGGTGCGCAATTTTCTTGATCGCTGCATGAAACAAATTTAATTAAACTCAAACTCAAAAAATTAATGAAGACAATAACGTAATTCAATACAAGCAGATAATTAAAACTCCATTGTATATTATCATGTTAATTACCGGAAAGTAAATGATTTTGAATCCCATTATTTTAAAATCATTCAAAAGCATAAACTAAATTGAATAACAATATAAAATTTTTTGGTATTCAATAAATACTTATTCACTGTTTTCTTTGTTTGCTATAATTAATAAAATATTTATTACAAAAATAGTAGTTGTGACTTAATTAATAAAATACATACTAACTCACTATTTTTTTGGTGCAGAATTTTTTACTATACACTTTTTATTTGTTTGAATGTGACTGTCCTAAGAAATTTTTAAATGTTTTAACAAAATATATAGTTGAAAATTAAAGGATTAATTATTATTCCTTAATTAAATATTAATTAAAATATCATTTTCTTACCGCCCAAATTATATTATTTAACCATAAAATACCATTATTCTAATCCTAGTTTCATGAGAAAATGTAACTTTTCTTCATTTAAAAATAAAATGAAATGTTACATAACCAATAAATTGATGACTTCATTTAAAAATGTTAGTTAAAATTAATGTTTCACATAGGCCACGGTTTACATAGGCCACGCTTTTTTCACATCAAGGTTTAGACAGCAACCAAGCATGCCAATTGATCACAAAAAGCGTAGCAATGGAGAAAAGGCCAGTGCTTCACGCTTCGATAAGCGTGGTTAAAGGTAAAAAATGTGGCTGAACACTAACCGTGCCTAAACCCTAATCAATAACCAAATTAATAATAATCCCATCAATTATTTTATTTTATTAGTGAAAAACACCTATATACACATAAACAAGTAAATAAACTAATAACACCATCAACAAAATTGCTTCCAATCATACAAGTGGTCCCTAACCACATTTAATATCAAACTAAACTAGAAAATAAACTAATCACTGAAATAAACAAATTTCTAAACAAAACTAATAGGGCATCTACACTAACAACAATATCACTTAACACACACTACATATTTTAATCTAATCATAATCATAATAACAAAAGATATACCAATTATATTTTATCATAAAAAAATAATGAAAAAAAAATCTTACATATTCAGGCTGCTCAAACTTATGAATGATGTGTTTCTTTAGTTTCACCATTTTTTTGTTAGATCATCACTACCACCATGTGTTGCTGGAGATGAAGAACCATGAAGAAGAAGCTGAAGGTTTTCTTCAATTGTAATGTGCAAGTGGTTTGTGTTTCGAAGAAGGTCACTTTCATCACCTTCATCTCATATTCCTTCATTCCCTAGCCATTGGATCAAGCCACTTTCCCTCTCAACCGTTGGATCTTTCTTGATCCGAGCCTTTTTTTTTTCTCCAAGCCTTGAAGAATGCGTCAAACACGGATTCCCAACAACGCAGGCCCAATGCGTCGCACACGGATTCTACACCAACCTCCACCGCAAGATGCATGCATGGGATCATCTAGGCTGTCGAATTCTCTTTTCTCTCTCCTTTGAATGCGTGCTCGACGGATTCTCTCTCCATGAGATCCGTCGGATTCTCTCCAAACTCAATCATCACCGTTCGTTTATTTAATTTACCAAATTTTTAAATAACAAAAAAAATTTAAAATTGAAATCCGTCAATGATGCATTGGCTATGATTCTCGAAAAAAAATTGGAAAACAACAAAAAATCATATTCACGTTAAACACCCCACTGGCAGCATATTTTCATCTAACCCCCACTTCCCTCTCATATTAAAAATAATTTTTCACATTCTGTGATGAATACCGCGTATAAATTAACACTTTTTTTTTTTAACAAAAATAACACGTTTTACATTCTGTGATATCGTAGCTCAACTAACTTATATGCAATCACATCATCGAAGATTTTTTTCCTTCCATTTATAGTATTTGTTGAATGAAAGTACAAGTGGAAAATTTTAAGTGGTTGATGTGATGAAAAAACTTTTTTATTAAAAACTTTTGTATATAAATCTAGTATATAAATCATGATGTTAAATAATGGTAAATAAGTTTGAATAAGTTTAATACGAAAAAAAATTCATGTCTTTTAATTTTGATTCGTACACAATTTTTGTTTTTTCATGAACTTATAGCTTCAAATGAATATTTTATTAAACAATGCTGGTTATCAACAAATTTATGGAACAATAATCCTCAATAATGTGTCTTTTCTCTTCCTTTTCTCTCACCAATGTTAATTTTTATCTCATCTCACAAACTACCATCATCTTCACCGTTACAATCACCATCATCTTTGCACTTCACCGCCGTCGGCGTCACTATCACCCCTCTTGCCACTTTTTTTTTCTTTGTTGTAATCTCTCTCAATACAGCGGCAAGTAGGCAATGACAGACAACACGACTTGTGGTGTGTCGATGGAGGCCGATCTTGACATAACGGTGACGATGAGGAAGGATAGAACAAATTAAACGCGTGTAAGGAAGGAGAAGGACAAAACATAGGTGGCAATGAGGGAGAGAACATCGACGAGGAAGAAAGAGAGAACAACTTGATAGATGATCAAATTAGTTGTATTCGGGTGATCTAATTAATTGTATTTGGATGATCTGATTATTTATTATTAAGGAATGTTAGCTATTGTTATTTACTAAACTATTAGTATCTTTTTTTATATATGATCAACACATACATACTGTTGACTCAATTAGTGTGATGACAAACTTCTCTTGCTTATTATAACATATTCTCTGTTGGTTTAGATCAGATATTGTGCATATCATACTTGGTCCTATGATTGATTTATCTTACTATATGCGTTAGTCCAATAATTCATTTATTGTCTTAAATTGAGGAATCCGAATTGATCCTAATTGATAGCTCAAGTATACAAATGGTCATATAAGCTGAGTTTATGGGATTCCTTTGTCATAATGATAATGTTAATTTATTTAATTTCTGATCTTGTAGGAAATCATTCAAACTTCAATGAGATTGATCGAAAACCATTCATTCAAAATTGAAGATAAAGCTAAGAATCATGATCTACGAAAATGGAATGATATGAGATCGTGGACAGCCATAATTCCTCAATGGCTCTATGCAATTCTGATTCAAGAAAGAATTCATATTTAAGAAGCATCATCTCAACGGCAAGAGGACACCGAAAAACAAAACTAATCAAACTTCAAGAGCATTTTGAATTACTCTCAATCTTTTCATCTACTTGGTTTGCCTTAGTCTTTCATACATCCTGGTTATCTCAAAAGGCAAATTGAGTGTTTCATATTTTATATTGTAAATTGTTTGAGTGATACACAACTAGGGAATTTAGTTGTGAGAAAAATCCTAAGTTAGTCATACTTAGGTGAGTGAATAGAGAGTGGAGTGAGCTCTTTGAAATTAGTGATTGTAATTGATTGAAAGTTTAGTGGAACTCCATCACTGCAAGTGCTGGAAAACTAGACGTAGATCTCATTAGGAGATCGAACCAGTATAATTCTTGGTGTTTTTCTTCTCTTTCATTTCTTCTTTATCTGCTGCGTTGTTGAGAGACAAAATCTGTTTTTATCTCCTAAATTCGCTGTGGTTTTATCTCTGAATTGGAAGAAAATTCTATATTCCTTGATTAACCCCCTCTCAAGGAATCTTCAATTGGTATCAGAGCTCAGGCTCACAGGAGACAAGTTTAACAACTTGGAGCACCAAGATCCATGGCCAATCTCAACAACAACATTGTTACCTTCAATCTATCTGAAGGGCAATCAAGCAACCGTCCTCCCTATTTCAACGAAACCAACTATTCGTACTGGAAGGATAGGATGAGAATATTCGCCCAGTCAGTTGACTACAATATCTGGTTGATCATCAGTGAAGGTCCTCAAATTCCGACTAAGACTGACGAAGAGGGAAATCTAGTGCCAAAGCTTCACACTGAATGGAATGATGATGAGAAGAAAAAAGTTGAACTGAATGCTAAAGCTATCAATCTCATGCATTGTGCAATCAGCCTCGAAGAATACCGAAAGGTCTCAAGATGCAAAACTGCCAAAGAAATCTGGGATAAGCTTCAATTGACACATGAAGGCACTAAACAAGTAAGAGACACCAGAATAGACATGCTCATGAAAGAGTATGAACTATTTTCTATGAAGGAAGGAGAAAATATTGATGAGATGTTCGAAAGATTGTCCATCATCATTAACAACCTCGATGCAATGGGGAAACACTACTCAGAAGAAGATCTTGTTCGAAAGGTTCTCAGAAGTCTCACTAAGCAATGGGAAAATAAAAGCATTGCTATATCTGAAAGACATGACATAACCAAGATAACCTATGATGAATTAAGAGGAAAGCTCTTAGCTCATGAAATCACTCATCTCGGCCAAGACACAAAAAGCAAATCTATTGCTTTAAAGTCAAATATATCATCAAAAGAAGAAGACAGTGAAGATGAAGAATGCATGTCGGATGATGAACTAGCCCTATTTGGTCGCAGGTTAAGAAGAATGATGAAATTCAAGAAAAAGGGAAAAGGGTCATCATCAAAGGATTTCAAGAAAGACCAAAACAAAGTGATCTGCCACAACTGCAGAGAACCAGGCCACTACAAATCAGACTGTCCTCAAAACAAGAAAGAAGAATCCAATAAGAAGGACAAAAAGAAAGTACTAATGGCCTCATGGGAAGATCTTGAAAATGATTCTGATGACGATGATTCTGCTCAAGAAGCCCAAATTTGCTTTATGGCTGACTCAACTGATTTCCCTGAGGTAGATTTCTCTAATCTTACTCCTAAAGAATTACTTGGTATGATTGATGATCTAACCGAAAGCTCAGGTAAACTATTTAGTACATATAGTAAATTAAAAAGAGAATATGAATCCTTGAATGAAGAAAATGCCCATCTCTCTTCGGAATTAAACAAAGTTGATTCTGCTCTTAAATTAGAAAATGATACGCTGAAAAATGATTTAAAGAGTTCTGTCAATTCCACAAGTTATCTTGTTTCTCAAAATGAAAAGTTAAAAAATGAGATTTGCAGTTTGAACAATGATCTAGCTAAGCTAACTCACGGTTCTAATAATCTTGATGAACTTCTTGCTAAACAAAGACCTCTATTTGTAAAATCAGGTCTTGGCTATGTAGACAAATCCGTTTCAAAGAATGATTTCGAAGCCTCTACTTCAAAACAAAGTTTCGTTAAGCCCTATTTTCAAAAAAAGCAAGTAAACAAGGTTCCTTTCAAACCAAAACATTTTCCTAAAGCTTTTAGAAAAAGCACTTGTGAAAATTGCAATAGAGATGGTCACTCAACCCCTCAATGCTTTATATCCAAAAGAATTATAAATGGAAGTTTACATAATGTAGTCTGTGATTTCAACTCTCTTGGGCAACCAAGAAGAATTAACATTAAAGGATCCAAGAGCATTTGGATACCAAAAGTTTGATTATGTTTCTTCCAGGTTTGTCTAACATCAAACCGAAGAAGAGATATGTGGTATCTAGACAGTGGATGTTCTAGGCACATGACAGGATTCAAAACCTTCTTCATCAAACTAAACAAGTACGATGGAGGATTTGTAACTTTTGGAGATGATGGCAAAGGTAAAATCATAGCAGTTGGAAAGGTTGGTAAGAAACTCTCAACTTGCTTGAATCAAGTATATCTTGTAGATGGATTGAAGCATAACTTGATTAGCATAAGTCAATTGTGTAACTCTGGTTATCTAGTTACGTTCAACAAAACTGAATGCAAGGTAGTGGATGAAATAAATGACTCTATTGCTTTCATAGCTAAAAGGTGTGACAATGTTTATGGTCTCACTCTAGATGACTTAAAAGATCAAAATGTGACTTGTTTCTCTTCTTTAGATTCTGAAAAATGGGTTTGGCATAAAAGATTAGGACATGCAAGCATGTTCCAGATTTCAAAACTTGTAAAAAGGAATTTAGTAAGAGGTCTTCCTAAGATTAAGTTTGATAAGGATATCACTTATGATGCCTGTCAAATGGGAAAACAAACTAAAACTTCTTTCAAATCAAAGGAAGACATCTCTACTAAAAGGCCCTTAGAACTATTGCATATTGATCTTTTCGGTCCTACTAGAACTCAAAGTCTTGGTGGGAAAAGTTATGGTTTGGTAATTGTAGATGACTACTCCAGATTTGGTTGGGTTGTTTTTCTAGCTCACAAAAACGAAGCTTTTCATGCTTTTGAATAATTCAGCAAAAAGGTTCAAAATGAAAAAGATTCCAAAATTGTTTCTATTAGAAGTGATCATGGGAAAGAGTTTGAAAATCATCTTTTTGAAAAGTTTTGTGATGAGAACGGGAATTTCACATAACTTCTCTTGCCCTAGAACACCTCAACAAAACGGGGTTGTTGAAAGAAGAAACCGAAGTCTTTTAGAAATGGCAAGAGCCATGTTATTTGAAAATCATGTTCCTAAGAACCTTTGGGCCGAGGCCATCAACACCGCATGTCATGTTTTAAATCGTACTATCATTAGAAAGTTTTAAAAGAAAACCCCCTATGAGCTATAGAAAGGGACCACTCCAAATCTGAAATATTTCCACATCTTTGGAAGCAAATGCTTTATTCTGAACATAAAAGACAACCTTGGAAAATTCGATTTAAAAACACATGATGGGATATTTCTTGGTTATTCTACAACTAGCAAAGCCTATAGAGTTTTTAATAAAGAGTCCAAAACTGTTGAGGAAACCATGCACACTTTTTGTGAATCTAATATCTCTCCTAGTGTATCTACAGTAGATCTTGCAGGAGAAGAAGATGAAATTCCTCCCAAACAAAAGGATTCTGTTGGTACAGAAAACAAGGTTTCTGAAATTATACGAGATGAGGGTGAAACCGAAGACATGATAGAATCGTCTCCTGATCCTGAAACAGAACTATCCCCAAACACAACAGAAGTGACCAATGTTGAAGTAAATCCTTTTAATGAAGAAGTTCCTTTACCAAAACCTAGGGAATGGAGATTCATGGACAATTACCCTGATGAATTCTTCATTGGTGAAACTTCTCAAGGAATTATGACAAGATCAAAATCAAAAGGATTGAATTCAAACAATCTTGCCTTCATATCAACTATTGAACCCGAGTCAATAGATGAAGCTTTAGCAGATCCCTCATGGATTAAAGCAATGGAAGATGAATTGAAAGAATTTGAGAAAAATAAAGTATGGACACTGGTTCCAGATTCAAACGGAAAGAAAATTACAGGAACCAGATGGATATTCAGAAATAAGCTTGGAGAATATGGAACTATTGTTCGTAACAAGGCTAGACTCGTTGCACAAGGCTTTGATCAACAAGAAGGAATAGATTTCGATGAATCATTTGCCCCAGTTGCTAGGATGGAAGCTATTCGACTCCTCCTAGCTTATGCCGCTCATCAAGGATTCAAACTCTACCAAATGGATGTCAAGTGTGCTTTTCTCAATGGTATAATAGATAGAGAAGTATACATGGCACAACCTCCAGGTTTTGAAAATAAAAAACATCCAGATTATGTTTTTAAATTAGCTAAAGCAGTATATGGTCTAAAACAAGCTCCAAGAGCTTGGTATCAAAGACTTAGCTCTTTTCTCTTAAACAATGGCTTTCAAAGAGGGACCACGGATACTACTCTATTTATTAAACACACATCTGATCATTTTATAGTTGTCCAAGTATATGTTGATGATATTATTTTTGGATCTGCTAATGAATTATTGTGTGCAGATTTTGCCAAACTCATGAAAAGCGAGTTTGATATGAGCATGATGGGAGAACTAACATTCTTTCTAGGTTTGCAAATCAAGCAACTATCCAATGGCATTTTTGTCCATCAAGAAAAATATGCGAAAGAATTAGTAAAGAAGTTCAGGATGGAACACGCTAATCCCATGGGAACTCCCATGCATCCCAATATAAAATTGGATAAAGATGAAACAGAAAAGGATGTTGATGAAACTTTATACAGAGGAATGATTGGATCTTTCATGTACCTTACAAATTCATGTCCAGATATTATTCAAAGTGTTGGAGTATGCTCAAGATTTCAATCCAAACCAAAAGAAACTCATTTATCTGCAGTAAAACGAATCATTCGCTACATTCGTGGGACTACATCCTTTGGTCTTTGGTATCCTAAAACTGGCTCTTATAATGTAACTGCATATAGTGATGCTGATTACGCAGGTGATACAGTTGATAGAAGAAGCACAAGTGGAATGTATTGTTTCCTAGGAAATTCCTTGAATGTTTGGACCAGCAAGAAACAAGCAACAGTGGCATTATCAACGGCTGAAGCTGAATACATTGCAGCGTGTCTATGCTTCTGTCAGGTTCTATGGCTAAAAACTCAACTAATTGATTACAAGATAAACATAAGTAATGTTCCTCTTATGTGTGACAACATGAGTGCGATAAACATTTCAAAAAATCCGATTTTGCACTCGAGAACAAAACATATAGAAGTGAAATATCACTCTATTCGTGAACATGTTCAAAGAGGGAACATTGATATTCAATTTGTGAGATCTGAAGATCAATTAGCTGATATC
>JASCZI010211896.1:23187-38652 GCA_036250425.1 Stylosanthes scabra
TTCAAGATGCAAAACTGCCAAAGAAATATGGGATAAGCTTCAATTGACACATGAAGGCACTAAACAAGTAAGAGACACCAAAATAGACATGCTCATGAAAGAGTATGAACTATTTTCTAGGAAGGAAGGAGAAAATATTGATGAGATGTTCGAAAGATTCTCCATCATCATTAACAACCTCGATGCAATGGGGAAACACTACTCAGAAGAAGATCTTATTCGAAAAGTTCTCAGAAGTCTCACTAAGCAATGGGAAAATAAAAGCATTGCTATATCTGAAAGACATGACATAACCAAGATAACCTATGATGAATTAAGAGGAAAGCTCTTAGCTCATGAAATCACTCATCTCGGCCAAGACACCTATTATAATATTAAAA
Source organism: Stylosanthes scabra (assembly GCA_036250425.1). Classification (NCBI taxonomy): domain Eukaryota; kingdom Viridiplantae; phylum Streptophyta; class Magnoliopsida; order Fabales; family Fabaceae; genus Stylosanthes; species Stylosanthes scabra. Next base: position 23,568 of record JASCZI010211896.1, read on the forward strand.
TTGGGTTTATGCACTTAATGATAGAGCGCTGACATGGCACATTCCTGAGAGTGTTTCCTTATTTGTTTTACTTAAATCAATAAATCAAATTCATTAACAAATAATCATAAATATTGTAAAATTAACTGACCAAATTAATTAATAAATTAATGTCACTTATTAATATCAAATCTTGTAACTTTTTATTCTACTAATAATATGTTGTAGTTAAACTATTAACACCATTTTAATATTTTACGTCATTAATATTATTATTCATGTCCATTTAAAATAACGTATTTTGTTTTTTCGAAAAACTATTTATATGTTTTTTTATTAACTCTATATTGTACGGGAATTTGCTAACAATAAAATGTCGTGTAGTGATTTAATTTAAAGTAGATAATTTAGATGGTCGATCAAACGGGCTAGTCCGATTCATTTAATTTAGGCATGCTGCTTAAGTCCATTTAATTTATGCTTTTATAGGCTACAATTTTTCAATATGAATTGTTTATGACCAATTCGACAGGTTAGCCTGTTTATTTATTTATTTTCGAAAAAATTAAACACTAATTTTAGACTCTAAAAAATATATTTGGACAAAATAACATTTTTATTGAAAAAAAATCTTGAAATACGTCCATTTTGACAACTATATACATCATTTGTTTATACATTTTTAGATAATCAGTTCATTTGATTTTTTATCATATAAAAACTCGTTAAATTTTTATAAATGTGAATTTATTAACACTTATGTAGTTTTATTACTTCGAAAATCATTTTTGTTTTATTTCCATTTAACGTGTGTGTATATTTACTATGTACGTTAAATTATATTAAATTATATTTGAGTTTTACAACACTATATTAAATGTTTAAATGTTATTGAATTATATTGAATTATGTTATATTTTTTAAAAATATAATATACGTGGATATCATCGGATATCCGTCTTTTTTGTCAATATAATTAAATAGCAGGGATGTCAAACGGGCCAACCTGACCCATTTAAGCCCGCCAACTATTTTTTTTAAGCCTATATTATTCACAGTCTAAAAATTTCAGTATGACCTTTTTGTTTCCACCAAACGGATTAAACGGCTAGCCCTTTAATTAATTATTTATTTATTTTTAACTCCAAAATTTAAAATTTGGATAAAAGATGTCATTTTCTTTTATTTTTATAAAAAATAAACAATTCAACATAAGTCATCATGGTTTATCGATTAATTAAGCTCAATCCATTTAGCCCACATTTTTAATGGGTCGGAATGATAATTTGGCTTGCTTGGAGCTGACCCAACATGCCCTGCCCTGAATAGAACGAGTTATTTCAACGATTGAATGAGTGTGAACAAGATATTGTAATACAAGTTTAGTTCAATATGGGTGTGAGACGGGTATGAAAAATGGTTGACTACTCACTCAATTACCTATCATGTCCCATATAATAATAAATATAATATAATTTAGTTTTTCAAAAATTTATATATAATTTTATGATTATTTTAATAATTTAAAAAGTTTTAGATTCTATAACTAACTTTCTCATTCTCAATCTTAATTAATCATGTTATTAATACTATTAAATATTTCATTTTAATTTTTTTATTTTTATGTATACCAGTGAATTTGGATATATATATATATATCTGTGAATAATGAGACGGGTAATGAGGCAATACATGAATATTCAGGATGGATATGCGATTTGATTATCCGTCCCGACCTACCCCATTGTCATTTCTATTAGCAGGCCTAAATTTTTTAGAAAAAACCCTTAGACAGATAAACGGGGATGATCCGACAGAAAGATGTTAAACAGTGCAAGAAGATACATGCTTTTATAATACTCACTGTCATCCATACTCACAAATTATTTACTACTCTAATTTTATATACAACTAACAATAATACGAAATAATTTTTTATAATTTAAATTTAATTTAATCTTCCGTACAAGGCATGGGAAAATATTAGGCTTGTCAATGGGTAGGATAGGGTACGATTTAGTCCCAATCCTAACCCTACTCGCGGGTTGATTTTTCATTTATAATTCAATCCTACCCTACGCGCGGGTTGAGGACTTCTCAACCCTAACCCTACCCCCACTCAACCCGTGGATACCCAACCCTACCCGCGGATTGATAAAAATAGCAAATTAAATAATATTAAAAATAATTAGAAGTATTTTAAGGACATTATAATATGTCAAACATATAATTTAAAAGCACAACTTAAATAACATAATAATCAAATCACAAACAACAAAACCATCAAGTGAATTTGATGTTCTTGAGATTTTGTAAGTGTTTAAGTTTGAAAGAGATTAGGGTTGTCGCAGCAGAGTGTGGAGTGAGATGTTTAGAAATTAGGATTTGTAAAATTTCATATCTATACATGTAAGTAAATGGAAGAGATTTTACATATTCAATGTATAAACATTACAAATTAAAATCATAGTTGAATGGTTAAAGTCTTTTTATATAATTAAGAGGTTATGTGTCCTATCTCAATACTAACATTTTTTTATAAAATTATGTATTATATATGAGGTGTGGGTTGGGCGGGTAGGGTTAAGCCTAGATCCTAACCTTAACCTTATCCGCAAGCAACCCGTTCCGCTCTCAACCTGCTCCGCTGCAGATAGGATTGAAACTCGATCCAAACGAGTTGAGTAAGATTGGATACCTACGGATAGAATTAGGATTGCCGTCCCTAAAAAATATACTAGTTAATTCAATAATGGAGAGACACCAAAAATGGAGAGAAAACCCAAACATAATAGACAATACGTTATCACTTACCAATGAATTGCGTGATATTTTTCTTTAAAAAGATAAATTTAAAATTAAGGGTGATAAATCAGATAGCAAGCGCACCGTCCTGCCTTTTTTAAAAAGGCGAATTCTATGGTGTAGGTGGAGAGAGGCGCATATAGGTAGGTGTATGTGCAGTCTGTGCGAACGAGCGTGTCGCACCTGGCATGGAGAGAGGCCAACGGCTTTCAAGATTGTAACTGACGCGGATACCAATGCCATTGGGATAAAAAACTGAATGGGACCGGAGGATAATAAAAGCAATCGTAATCATGATTACGGATGCAAATTAATTGGGTGAGTGATTCGGGCTACCTGAAGAGGGCTTATCTTTCTTTGATGGGGTTGGGTGGAAGCTAATAATCTGAAGAAAGTGGGTTTTGAATGAACCAACTTTGCAGTATCATAAATTCTAACGCACATAACATGTAACAAAAAATAAATTTATAGTAAATCAAACGCTCAAATTATTAGAAAATAGTGACATACTTCAACTTGCACTCATCTAAATGGGAAAATATATATATATATATATATATACACTAATACTCTAAATCGAAATTTAAATAAATATTTTTATTATCATAAAATTATTTCCATATTAGTATTAAAAAAAAAACATGAAAGCCGTCATGTAATCATAAATTCTAATATCAATGTAGATTAGCAGCACTTATTTAAACTAGTGAATATTGAATGGTTTTTTAATATTTTAAATATTAAATGATTTTCTATATGTATTTGTAAATATTTTTTACCATAAAGCATTATGTGTATTATATTGACTGCACATTTATTATTTTAGTTATGCCACCAAAATCAATCATGTCAGAATTATCTTCTAAATATAATAAATAAAATTTTTTATCATATTAAAAATACAATAACATGATTATCATTTTTCCAATTAGATCCTGTGATTGTATTTTTTAGATCGATTTATAAAAAAAAGGTTATTAAAAAATTCGTTGAAGAGATATCCGGCTTACGAAGACTAGCACAACAATGCGCAACGTAAGCCTATTTGGCTACTATGCGTTGTAATAATTAATTATAATTAATTTGATATAATTATTATATAATATAAATGATTTGTGTGGTTAGTTACTGTTGCGTTATGAACCTTCAAATCTGCCTCAACGGTGATGCAACTTCAACGTCAGGGTGGGTTGGCTCCAAGAAACAGGCGAGTGGTGTACCTGCAAGGCACTCCAATGCCTAAGTCAGTGAGAGTTTTAGTAAGTTATCTGTAGTAGAAATTGGGTAAGTATTAGATACCTCTTCCATGACCTTACAGTCATATTTATAGTTCCCCTTTTCTCGTAGTTCGTGATTGCGGTTCCTGGAGGGAGTTCCCTACATTTACGCAGCGAACCTATCACTTGGAATTCCAACTTTGTGCGTGGGTCGTAACTTCCCTATCACATTGTCGCAAGTCGGCGTCATACCTCCAAGTCGGATAGACCTTGGGCTACGTCTGATTAAGTCAGGTACTTTGCAGGTCGGATGGGCGATATGCCTTTTGAGTGGGCTAAGCCCAAAATGCTAGGAGGATTGAGCCGATATGAACAGTTATTTTTTTAAATAATCATTTAATTAATATAATTTATTTTTCAAAATTTCGCTCAGAAAAGAGATGTCGATATATAAAACGCGTCACGTTAGCATGTCTGACTACTATACGTTGTAATCATTAAATTTATCATGCTTCGTTAAAATTAGAATAAAAATTGAATAAAACATTTCAACAAACTTTATATGGATATATTAAATTCAAATTAATTTTTTTATAAAAAGGCTTGATATTTTTTAAGAACATAATACCAAAAATTGATTTGAAAAAAAAATTATATAAAGTCGATAAACAAAAATGTGAGAAGAACAAATAAAAAAGCTAGAAAAATTGATTTTAAGCATAATTATTTTTAACTTTTCACAAACGTTGAGGACAAAAAGCATATTTTACCTTTTCTTCAACTTTTGAAACATTTTTTTTCCAAACTTGGAACCTTTTTTGTTTTCAAATTTGCAAATACTAGTAATCATATGTATATTTAGTCTAAATCGAAAATATAAGTCACACAATTAAAACAAAATATTATTAGGCAAACATAAATTATTCTTTTACCCTACACACATATACAATTTCGATTTTTATGAGTTTCCACGAAATAATTAGGCATATCCAAATAAACAATTTAAATAGCACACAGCTAGGAATTTTTTTCCTCTACCATTTCCCCTTTTTTTTTTTTTTTTGTCCGACTCTACCATTTTCCTGGAAAATATTTTTCCCAACCTAGGCTTCTTTAACTTCCAAATTATCTCCCCTACAGACTCATCTACCCAGCACACAACTTCAATGCCCTCATGGCTCAAATAAAAAAACCCAATTTCTAAACAAATAAACCAACACAAAAAAAAAACGCCCACTAGGCCCAGCCCACTCCCCCCTTAATTACATTACTTCTACAAAATGACGTTAATTACATGAATGTCTTATTTTCTTCTCACGGATCTGTAACTTCCCCCACCTACCCGTGACTCATTCCGCGCAACGCCTCTCTCCCTGTCAGGTGTCAGGCGCTCATTCGCATAGACCGCACATACACATGTATGTGTCTCTCTTCGCATACACCATAGAGTTCGCCAAAAAATTTTGAGCGGTTTAGCCGGCTTAATTTTTTTAAAAAAATAATTAAATTTATTAAAAATAATCTAACAAAAATAATAATTAATAATTTATTTAAACACAAATAAAAAATAGTTTAATTTTTCAATATTTGCTTCTCAATTCTGTTAATAAAATTATTTATTATTATATACATTATCTAACTATCTTAAAATACAAATTAAAAAATAAAAATTTCAACTTAATATTCAAGTAACCACATAAAATACATATATTATAATATATATATATATATATATATAAGAATAAAATAAATAAAAAAATTAAAGTTAAAATTTTTAATATTCATGTGTATATATTTTCTCTTGATATTCACCTTTCTTTTATAAATTAAAAGAAAAAATCAAATACTTTAGCCCGGTGGGGCAGTGCGAGCCTAGCGAGTTCAAAATCTTAGTATAGTCCGCCTTTTTAGTAGATTTAGTAGATCAGTTCGATAGATTCAACCTATTTTGCCATTCCTATTAAAAATACATACATCAGGTAATTGACGAATTGTTAACTCATAAAAAAGCGGCAAAATTAAGTTTTATATCTATCTAATATATAATATAGTTTATATAGAATATAAAATAAATAAATAAATAAATGAAAATTACAATTTTTAATACTCGTGTGTATATATGTTCTCCTAATATTCATAATCTTTTTCAAATTAAAGGAGAAAAAAAACAAACACTTTGGTCAGCGAATTAGCCCGTCCTATCCCGCCAAAATTCGACGATTCGACAGTGCGAACTTGGTGAGTTCAAAATCTTAACCTGACCCACCTTTTTGTGGGTTTGACGAATCGACCCAGCAAATTCAACCTATTTTGTCACCCTTATTAAAAACAATAATTATATACAACCAAGCATTTTAGCCAATCAAGTTTAACCAAGTAGCCCACCTCCACGCGCCTCTAATTAATAGCTAGGTTCGTTTTTTGAATTTCGCAATCAATTAGGATTTCATAACAGAAACGAGATCAATACCTTCCTTCTTTATCAATTCAACGTTTTCTGTAGTTTCTTCTTCCTCCTATTGCAGCTTCTTTCGATCTTCTTCTTCCTCTTCCTCTTCCTCTTCTCATCCTTCTTCTCCGTCAACTCCTCATGGAGGAGGACAATGAAGATGACACAATAGATAAGAAGAAGACAGCAGCGCGAAGATGATAATGGCAATGACAATAATAGGAAGAAGAAGACCAAAACCACGTAAATAGGATGAGGAAGAGGTGTAACAGCAGTAGCAGGAAGATGAAGTACATTTGAGTAGTAACTTCCAATAATTCAAAATCCATTCTACTTTCATTCATTATCTGTTTTTGTTTTCAAGAAATTCAATTCAGTTTTATATATGAAAATCTGTTTCTACTTTTATTCAAAATCCGTTTCTATTTTCATGAAAATCCAATTCAGTTTTTATATATTACAATCCATTTCTACTTTCATTCCAAATCCGTTTCTACTTTCATTCAAAATCCGTTTCTGTTTGAGCTAAACAAGACCATGCCTAGGCATGGGTTCATCACCAAAATCACGCCTAGGCGTAAAAGAAAATATGTTTCTACTTTCATTCAAAATCTGTTTCTACTTTCATTCGAAATCCGTTTCTGTTTTATGAAAATCCAATTCAGTTTTTAATTCCAAATCCGTTTCTGTTTTCATTCAAAACCCGTTTCTGTTTCCATTCAAAATTCGTTTCTGTTTTCTTGAATATCCAATTCAGTTTTTTATACTAAATCCATTTATGTTTTTGTTCTAAATCTGTTTCTGCTTGTCTTCAAAATCCGTTTCTGTTTTTTAAAAATAACCAATTCAGTTTTTCATCAACAACAACAACACCAACAATTACAAGGGCAACACCAACAATAATAGGAACACCACCAACAATAACAGAAGAAGGCGATGACGACGGCTACAATGACGACAGCGGCTGCTGCAGTAACGACGACAGTGGTGCTGCAATAACAGAGGAGTAGGAGTAGGAGGAGGATGAGGAGGAGGAGGAGGAGGAGGAGGAGAAGAAGAAGAAGCGCGTTTTGAATTTTGGGAAGAGTGTCAGCGCGTGTAATGAATGAGAGTGGGGAAAAATTACTTGATTGGGGTAAATGCTTGGATTAGTAGCATTACTGTATTAAAAATACCCCAGGAGATTAATGAATTGTTAACTCATAAAGAGGGAAAAATTGATTTTATAATCGTGGAATGTCCAGGTCAATTCAATGTGTGAAAGAAAATTAATTAAGTGATACATTCTTTATATTTTTTCAAATTCTTTAATTTGGGCGTTTATAATGGAGTTTTTTATATTATTATTTTTTATATTTATAAAATTATTCAAATACTAAAATTTATTCAAAATTCTTAAACTAGCTATCCTCATACTCTGACACACCTCATCTCCAATTCTCAACCCTTCAGTACTTTACAACCGTAACCCTAATCTCCAATCCTTTATTACTACCACTGTAATTTTAAGAATCAAATTTGAAAATAATAATCAAGAGTCTAAAATAAAATTTATGAGTTTTGAAAACCAAAAAGTAGTATAAAGTACCTTCTAAAATCAATTTGGATTAGTTCAGTGGTTAGCTCATTAGTTTGCTTAAGCTAGTGTTGGAGATTCGAATCCCCTCTTGTGCATGCAGCAACCTATTGGCCAACGATAAATCCTTAAATAGAACTCAGATCCGCGAAAAATTAGTCTTCACCTGTTGAACACCGGAGAATACCTTCTGAAAAAAGAAAAAGTACTTTCTTAGGGTTGAATAGCTTCTCATCGTATGACATGCAATCCTCGTGGGTTAGAATTCTATAAGAAAGATTTTTTTTTTTCTCGTTTATGTTACTCGTCTCACGTGTTTAAAAAAAAAAAGGAAGAATTCTATCATACACGATATACCACACAAAAAATAAAGGATAAACTAATAAAATATTACAAACTCATCTTCTTAAACAACACTTTATGTAATGAACTCCAAAAGTAACACCTCATTTTTAAAGGGATGATTTCTCTTCTCGTGCCCCTTCTATTCGAGGATATTGCACACTCATGTTATTGTTTCAATAAACTTACGATATGTGGACTTATCAATTTCAGTTTCATATAAATAAAAATTAAATTAATGTATTTAGTAAATGTATAAAATATTTCTTACATACATATGCTATACATGTACACAAAAAAATATATAAGTACACAAAAAAAATCTTATACATGGTACATATGTTTAACTCTAGTAATTAAATTAAATTAACATGTCTTATAAAGGAACTTCAAGTGAATCATTAAAAAAAATAAAAAAAAAAAAAAACAAAACAAAAGTTAGCAATCTTCCATATGTTATAATATATTAGAATCAATTAGTATCAATTATAATATTTTGGTTTATTAGTTTGATATTTCTCATAATTATAGGATATTAGGTTATTATTATTCTGATTCTCTCTTCACCTATAAATAGGTTAGTGCATTGTACTTTGATAGACACAACTCTCATATAATTTCAATACACAAATCTTTCTTTATTGTGTACTCTCTCTCTCTTTCTAACATGGTATCAAGAGTTTAGATTCTTTTTAAATTTTTTTTCTGATGGGGATTACACCTTGGTATCCTTCTTGAACTCTATGAGTTTATTTGTTTTGTTCTTAGCCCACAAATTTACTTTTTCTCTCTTGTTGTTCATTTTTCCTCTTTCTCGGTCATCTTTTTTTGTGTTATCCTTTTTGACCTTGGTAGTTTCACCAATCTCTTTATGGGAGTTCTGTCTTTACCTCGGCGTTTCGCCAGTCCCTTTGTGGGAGTTCCGTCCCCACCTCGGCAGTTTCGTCAGTCTCTTTGCGGGAGTTCCGTCTCCACCTTGGCAGTTTCGCCAGTCTCTTTCACCAGTCTCTTTGTGGGAGTTCCGTCTCCACCTCGGCAGTTTCGCCAACCTCTTTGTGGGAGTTTCGTCTCCACCTCATTTTGGCAGTTTCGCCAATCTTTTCGTGGCAGTTCCGTCTGCACCTCGTTTCAGCAGTTCCGTCTGCACCTCGCTCCGGCATTTCCGTCTGCACCACGTTTCGGCAGTTCCGTCTGCACCCCGTTCTGATCTCTCTATGGCAGTTTTGTTTGCATTTCCTTTCGGCAATTTCGTCAATTTATTTTTTTTAAATAAGTTTCAAACTCAAGTTTACTCAATTAGTATCAATTATAATATTTTGGTTTATTAGTTTGATATTTCTCATAATTATAGGATATTAGGTTATTATTATTCTGATGCTCTCTTCACCTATAAATAGGTTAGTGCATTGTACTTTGATAGACACAACTCTCATAATTTCAATACACAAATTTTTCTTTATTGTGTACTCTCTCCTCCTTTCTAACATTGCCCTCTTAAAGTCTCACTAATGCCAAAAATTTGTTAAGGATTTTGTTTTCGCAATCTTCCATCTTGCCCTCTTCAAGTCTCACAGATTGGACCCCTTCTTACAACATGCAAATAAAAGTTAATTGTAATGTTAGTGTTTATGTCAATTTGGGTGTTGCCGTCTTTGATTGTGTCATTTGCAATTCTAATGGAATTTGGCTTTAGGGATGTGTTAGGATGTTGCGCATGACTAATGTGCTTAGATATGATTTTTTCCTCTTTGAGAGGACTTCTCTTAGCTTGAAATCATGGACATAGATTATCTATAAAACTGATAATGTGAACGTCTTTATTACGGTGTAGTCTTGCTCTTATCAAGCTGCCTCAGCTGATTCGGATTTAATTAACAAGATTATTGAGCTGATTTGGCGTAATTGGACCTTAAAAGTTAAGCTTATTCAAAGAGATGCTAATGAAGTTGCCGACACCATGGCTAAGTTTGCGGTTAGAACCTGTTTTGCTCAAGCAGAATGGTGGTCTGAATCCTGGGGTTCTCTTTCCCCTCTTCTAGCTAGCTGGAGACCTCTCTTTCTTTAGTTAGTCTGTTTTTGTCTTTTCTTTATCCAGTCACAAAAAACAAAAAAAAAAGTTAGCAATGGTGGTGTTGTTGTGGATTTGCAGGAAAAATAAATAAATAATATAATATTTATACTTCCGTGCGATATTTGTATTATGTTTGTACGTATTTGATCTAAATGTATGATTAGTATAGAGTAATGACAGGTAGTCATAACCCAATATTATTATTTTTAGTTTAACATTTATAATTTTATGTAAATAACATTCGAAATTATATATTTATAATACTTAATATTATGCCTTTAATTTAATATCAATTTATAAATAATAACAAAAGCTAGAATAAAAAAAATCATAATTACTTATTAATAAAAATCTATTACTACTAAACTTTTTCCTTTGTATAATAATACGATATTCAGTTAGTTTTTAACATATGAAAATAAAAATATACTATAATTAATTATTAATTGTTAACAAATCTCATAATAAATATATAATATTTTTCATATATAAATGACATTGAAAAGAGGGATACCCGAAGACTAATGAACGTCATAACGTATCACATTAATCTACTTAATTCGAAAATACTACATATACCATTCATGATGAATTTATAGTTTATTTAAAGGTCTGTCCTTAATTAATTAATTGTTATATATAGAATACAAAATTTGAACTCTCTTCTATTAAACAAGCATATATTGGCCGATGAGCTATAACTCATACGACATTACTCCCCTCTTTCATTGTAAGAGGTCTCGAATTTGAGCTTCCCCTTAGACACAAAAAAAAATGAGCATATATTGTGAAAAAAAAATGTATATATTGAAAATTGCAATTAATACCAAACTAAGCTTTTTTGATAAGAGAAGGGGCATACGCCCAAGAAATTACAAAGAAATTATTCTAGGAAAAAAGGTGCCAATAGAATCAGTTCTAAAAGCAATAGAAATACTAGAAGGCAAATTCAAAAAGAAATGGCAACCAAAGACTAATGAATGACCATAGGCTGCTAAACGATCAGCACATCCGTTTGCTTCCCGAAATTCATGGTGAATTTCCTAGCTGGTAAATCTTTGACAGCAGTGCTTAATGACAGCAGTGAGAGAGTGCGCAGATTGGCGGGAGAGGCTATGATCAAGACAAAGTCCAATAGCAACTTTAGAATTAACTTCTATACTCAGTTGAGCAATGTTTAATCTAATTGCTAAATCAATGCCAAAAAGAATTCCCCATAACTCAGCTCTGGTGACAGTACAATTACCAATGTTGGCATTAAAACAACCCAAAAATCTTCCTTCATGATCCCTGAGAATACCTCCACATGCAGCACGTCCTTTTTTTGTAACTCAACCGTCAGTATTCAATTTAACAAAAGGAAGAGAGGAGGAAGCCACCTAATTTGTTTCTCCATGAAAGAGCCCACATGTCTTCTAGGATGCATGAATTCATCTTGGGCACAAGAGTAGTCTTTTGCAAGATGATGAATAGCAGCTGCATGGATGTTGTTTTCGCTAATAGACCTGTCACTGTCAAAAATGAAATTATTTCGGCGGAACCACAAATAATTCATAGTGCAAATGAATAGAAGGGGCCAGGGAATATTCTGGTAAGAGGATTGAGATGAAAGATTTTCCAATAACCAGTCATGGAGTGGTTTGTTGAAGAAATCTATCGAGCTCAATGAGTTATCTATGCTCTTCCATGTTTTAAAGGCAACTCTGCAGTCGCGAAGGACATGGAGCATAGATTCAGGAAAGGAGCCACACACACAACAAGTATCATCGTGAGTCATTTGTCTATGAAAACGAAGTTCATTAGTCAACAAGGCATTATTCGGTACTAACCAACAAAAAGCACGCAACCGTTGAGGAACCGCAATTTTCCAAATCTTCTGAAAAAGATCAATAGCATGAGAATGATCTGGATTAAGGAAAATAATTGCGGCTAATTTGAGAGAGAATTCTCCATTAGAAGTATTTAACCAAGCAATAGTATTTAACCCATTTCCTATGTTGCGCAGATACGGGTACGGAATACGAAAATTTTAGAAAAAAAATGGGTACGGATACGCAAGTATATATATAAAAAAAATAAGTAAATTTTATAAAATTTAAGAGATAAATAATATATTTTAACTAATAAAATAAAATTTTATTTTTAAATAAAACATTTAAATAGTCAATTTAACATATTAAATGTCATATTTAAATAGTTTTAGAATAAAAAAAATTAAAAAACAAAAAAAAAATTACTCAAAATAACATGATTTTGAATTAATTTTAACCCAAAAAAAAATATTTAGCCGTACTCTATGTAACCTAAAACGTACCCGGTACAGATAGTTTTGAAAAATAGGCATGCCCGTGAAACAGAGCCCCTTTTATATATATATGCCAGTAGTAAAAACAAAGCAACAAGTCATTAGTAATAACAATAATGAAGGTAGCCGCCATGGATATGGCAACAAGGTTTGATATATTCTCACATTAATTAATTAATTTTTTGTTATATTTTATGAGTTTATTGTATAATTAATTAATGAATAAGGGTTTGTGACATGTTTAATTTAGGGGACAGTATCATGGTGAATGACTATGCAGCTAGCATTTCAAAGTATTGGAGTTGTGTATGGGGGACCTTGGAACATCACCATTGTATGTCCTACCAAGCACGTTTGCAAAGGGCATAAAGCATAATGAGGACCTTTTGGGAATTCTGTCTTTGATCTATTATACTCTCACCCTCCTTCCTATTGTTAAGTACATAATCATTGTCTTAAGAGCTAATGACAATGGAGAAGGTACCTATCTACATTCTATAATCATTCACCTAATAAGGATTCTGATTCTAACTCCTTTTGCCGTTCTATGAGTTCTTTACTTCTTTAAAATTCGTAAATATTTATATTTAATATTTTTTTAGGGACGGGACGGTTTTAATATGTGCCAAACTTCAATTAATATAATACTCTATTAATTCCTGAAATTACACTTAATTTTTAATTTGATCCTAATTTAACATGCGTGACTCGCATTAGTTTCCGGCCTTGTTTTCATCACAAAATTGTTAATGTCATGGTAAGAAATACTGTACTTTTTAAAAACTTTATGATATGGCAATTGAAATTTTTTTACCTCAATTTGCTTTATAGAAGTTATTAAAATTTCTTAAAAAGTAAATTAAGGTAAAATGTTCAATGTCACATCAAATCCAAAACAAAGACTAATGTAAGTCACGCATATAAAGTTAGGATACCAAATTGAATAAATTGAAATTTTAAGAACTAGATTAAAACGTGAATGTAACTTCATGAATTGCTCTGAGTTTAACTGGCCAAACTTAATTAGAATTTTGCCTATACTAAAAATAAATAAAAATTGTTTAGTTGTGACAATACACAGATATTCGATGAAATAATTATTTTCTTTTGCCTATTCCCTTACCATTAATGAGGGTAAAATTATGCCCATGAATTTTAAAATAACACAATCATACAAAATCAATCATTCTATTTACACACCAAATTCAGTCATCAAATCAGCTATCAGTTAATATATATTAAAATATAAAATATATGTGTAATTTAATTTATTTTTAGTATATATTTTATATTTTAATATATTTTATATATTAGTGGTTGATTTGGTGGATGATTTTGATGTAAAATACAAAATTTATTGAAATTGTGTACATATATGAGATGACTTTGTTAAATAAAAAATTTATAAAAGATGATGAATTGTTATTACTTTCATATTCTAACGTTTATTTTCTCTCTATACATGTGTATAATTGATTTGTTTTAATTTATTGTTGATATAGGAGGAACTTTTGCCTTATACTCGTTGATATGTCGGTATGCAAAAGTGGGAATGATCCCAAACCAACAAGCAGAGGATGAAAAGGTTTCCAATTATCGATTACAATTGCCAAGTAGCAATCGTACAAAGATAGCTTCGAAGATAAAGTCTTTGTTAGAGAACACTTCATTTGCCAAATACATGTTATTGATTGCTACCATGATTGGTACTTCCATGGTCATTGGAGATGGCATCCTTACTCCTTGCATATCAGGTTTGTTCTTATTTAATTAAGAATCATATATAACAATTTAATACTTTGTGTGATGAGTGGTAAAAATTTAACAAATATATTTTTTGTGTTTATTTAATGAATACATTAATTATATTTATCTTACAACAGAGTCTATAAAGGTGATTTTATAAAGGGCAAGATACCTATATAAGCTAATTCCCTCCATATATTACTCGTTTACACTAAGAGAACAATATAATCAAATTGCACCGAATTGAATTTTTTTTGGATCCGTTGGAGGGTGCCAAGGGTTACAAATCCGTCGGACCCCACAGCTTTTTTCAAAATCAACTACACCCTCCCACGGTTTTAGTTCAATTTGGCACAAGCCAAACACATAGAAAACAGCTGAGGGGTGCCACGGATTCTTTGCATTTGGGGTGGAAAAAAATTCAACTAAAAAAGCTGAAGGGTGCCGCGGATTTCGAAGGAATTGATGACTCATTGATTCCATTTGAGGGTGCCACGGTTTCTTGCAAAACTCCAAGCTCAAGTTCCGTGCCACCCTCTTTCCTTTCCTCATATTTGCCATTTCCTTAGTTTCTAGAGAGAGAGTGTTAGAGAGA
>JASCZI010211898.1:13706-24393 GCA_036250425.1 Stylosanthes scabra
TTTCTTCCTTGTTTTTTCCTTCCCTTTTTCGTATGGACTCCATAGATGTTAGGCATCCATCGTGAATGAAGGTGAGGTGATTGTGATATTAGCACAATTTTTTTTTCATTTTTGTTTCCTCCCGTTTCAGCTGATTAGTTAATGAAAGTTTTCTAGCAAACCATATAATTGGGGATATATAGGGGAATAATTGTTTTATTTTGATGAAATTTATTGTATTTGTATTTTGTAACCACATTTGGTTCTGAGCGGAAGTTAGACAAATTCAATGCATACTACAGAATTTGTAGAATATTTGATCGTGGCAATTTTTTTGTGGAAAAGCCAATATTTAGGGGACATTTTATGGCCTAGGGAAGTTATAAATATTCCTTTTATCTGCCAATTTAAATAATATTAACAACAAAAAAACGCGCGATCATACTTATTTTTTTTTATGTATATAACAGAATTCATATAGATACTTGTATCAGTTAAAAAATCTGTATAACCATAAAAATTCTGTATGAACTATATATAACCATAAAAATCTGTATAAGTTATTTTAATGTTGCTAGTGTTAGTAATTATGTAATACAGGAAATATGAATATTATTTTAAAATAAATTATAGCATAATATATAACATATTAACCATGAAAAAAATCATCTCTAATAATTATTTAGTGTTAAAATAAAATTATAATTTATTTTATGCAAATTTTTTTACATATCCAAAAAATACAAATGTGGCATGCGTTTACTATAAATATCGAGTAAAGCCCCAAAATGACTTCTGAGATTGAGTCTATGTACCAAAATGACTCTTGAGATTTCAATTGCATTACTTTGGCCCCTGAAATTATACTCTAGGCACTATAATAGCCCCTGGACCAATTTTCGACAATGAATCGACACCGGAATGATGATATGGCATAGTCACTACCACTAGGGTTAATAAAACGACATTATTTTCCACAATGAACCGTAAATAACATTGTATTGATTAATATATTTAAAAACTTTTAGCTGTTTTGTTCTCTTATTTTGATCAATACATAATTGTTTACGATTTATTGGGCTCTAATTGCAAAATTGGTGTTGTTTTATTAATTCTAGTGATAGTGGTTGTGCCAAATCATCAATTTAATACTGATTCATTGTCCAAAATTGGTCCAGCCGTCCAGGGGCTACTTGATACGGGCGCCCCGAGATCGGTCCGGAAAAGTGGAGTTTTGTTGCAGATCGCTCCAAACCGATGTCAAGGGAACTGTGCCAAATTTAGTTAAAAAAGTGTCACAGAGATGCAACCAAGATTGAAAATACCGAGTACTGGACTCGGTTCGTTCTCCCTAAGAAGCAGAAATAGAGGTTTGTTTTTTATTGAAAAAATATCGGGGTTGGTTGCAGTTTGTTGTTGAGAACGGAGCGCAATAAAACAGATTAAAATAGCAGTGGATTAAGGAGTGTCCGACTATGGGTTGAAATACTGCACGTCCCTATGAGCACTGCCAATCCAAGATTGGATGGACTATCACCTAAAGGAAACTAACCACCCCAGGGTGGCGAAGTTAACCCCTATCCGAATGTGCTAGGAATACACAACAGCGGGGGACCTAGGTTTCAACAGAACTCGAGTAAATCCCGCCTCACCAGGAAGAACTCACCAGTAGTGCACTTTGCACCGAATTGAGTCTGTCTCATTTAAGGTCCCCATACTGTTGGTAGAGGTGTAGTGTTAAAGGCATCGAAATTAACTTCGTTCCTCCCATCCGTTGCCCTTAGGGATCGGCAACTAAGATCATTCGCATACTTCACCCCATAACCGAGTCACTATGGTCACTACTCACTACGTACGGAAATCATAATTATGGAATTTAAATGGTCAGCATAACAGTAAGACATAATGACAAAATAGTAAAAACAAACGGGCAGAATAACGGCAGTAATATTGAATAATTCGAAATTAAAGTCGGCAGAATAACAACATGCAAAACAGATAATAAAAGCAGTAAATTGTTTAGCTAGTGAAATTAAAATGGACAAAGAAAACTAATAGAACCCTAAACTAAACTAATGAAATGGTGAATTGGGCTCCCCAAAAATGGTGAAGGCTTCCTCTATTTATAGGCACAAATTTTGCCATTGGTGCGTACGCATAGGCCTCTCAGGTGCGTATGCATATGGTCCGGTTCTAGCTAGGACGTGACGCCCAAGGCATGGCAATGCGTATGCATAGGCTCCTTTGGTGCATACGCATAGGCTTTGGATTTGGCCTTGAAACTTTTCTTTGCGATCTTCTCGTTCCTCGCGCTCTCTTTAGCCACTTCCGCTTCGAACTTTGCCTGTTAAAGCCTGAAACACTTGAACGAACACATCAAGGGATCGTGCGGAACGGGAAATGGTTTAAAACACAGTAAAATTTGGCTAAAATAGCAGATAATTACATTTACAGCCCTAAGGAACGATTAAAAGCAAACATGCTTATTTCTCATTTATTTAAGTTGTGAAAGGTTGATAATTAGTCAATTTATGACATGAAATAATCTATCGAAATGGAGTTTATCACTACTATAGTACCTAGAGTTCAACCTTAGAGGGGTCAAAGTAGTGCAATTGGAATCTCAGGGGTCATTTTAGTGCAGAGACCCAATCTCTAGGGTTATTTTGGGGCTTTAATCCGCCAATTTATCTATATATTATAAATTGGGATAACTCATAGTTAAGTTCCACTCGTTTTTATTCAAAACTAGCTTCAAAGCAGTAGGTTGTGAGTAATTAAAATAAATTGAAAGAACTATGTTATTGAGGAATTGTAGAAAAACAACGGTCGTAAATTGATGTTCTCTTATTTGTATCTTTTCTCATATCTTTTATGGGATTTAGCTATGGTGGGAAAATTTAAAATTAATGACCCCTAAGATTCCAATTGCATTACTTTGGCCCCTAAAATTATACTCTAGGCACTATAGTAGCCCTTGGACTAATTTTCGGCAATGAATCAACACCAGAATGATGATCTGGCATAGTCACTACCACTAGGGTTAATAAAACGACGTTATTTTTCCCAATGAACCGTAAATAACATTATATTGATCAATATATTTAAAAACTCTTAGCTGTTTTGCTCTCTTATTTTGATCAATACACAATTATTTACGATTATTGGGTTTTAATTGCAAAATTAGTGTTGTTTTATCAATCCTAATGATAGTGGTTGTGCCAAATCATCATTTTAATATTGATTCATTGTCCAAAATTGGTCCAGGGGCTAGTTCCTAGAGTTCAATCTTAGGGGGTCAAATTAGTGCAATTGGAATCTCAGGGTCATTTTAGTGCAGAAACCCAATCTCTAAGGTTATTTTGGGGTTTTAATCCGCCAATTTATCTATATATTATAAATTGGGATAACTCATTCTTAAGTTCAACTCATTTTTATTCAAAACTAACTTCAAATCAGTAGATTGTGCGTAATTAAAATAAATTGAAAGAACTCTGTTATTGAGGAATTGTAGAAAAACAATGGTCGTAAATTGATGTTCTCTTATTTGAATCTTTTCTCATATCTTTTATGGGATTTAGCTATGGTGGGAAAATTTAAAATTAAAACTTCAAAGATCATAATTAGCGATATTAGTGATTGTGAATGAAACCTTAACACAAAATTGTTTTTAAAAAATTTCCTCATAAACATTCACAATTGCATCTAGGTCATACCTAGTAGATCGTGGTTTTAGGAGAATTTTTATTATTATATTTTCGTCTGCTATTCATTCTAAATTTCTTTTGTTGATTTGGATTTTTAAGGATCACAGAGTACTTTCTTCCATGTTTATGATAAAATTCAAAAATGGAAAAAGGAGCACATCCGTGAGTGTGTTGTGTTATGACCAAAAAAATAAAAATAATTGAAAGCTATTTGTGGTTCAAAATTTTATTTTGATATGAAAACCATTGTGAAACCAAAGGTTCTTTGTCCCATTTAATACACCAAGAAAGAGAAATAATTAGAAGTAGGCAAAAGAAAGATTCTAAATTGTAATTGCTAAGATTATCAAACTTCTTAAATAATGGAAAAATAAGCTACAAACAATTTTTTTTTTTTTTTTGTTGACTGAAAACAAAGGAAAAACACCTAAGGAACAAGCATGTCCTTTCTAAGCAAAGAATTTAAACTACTCCAAGGAGACATCCGTTCTGCATGAGCAACTCCATTTCTAGCAGCAAATTTAGCCATAGCATCTGCTACTCCATTAGCACTTCTCTGAATTAAGCAGGTAACATTCCACGATCTCCGAAGCCATTGTCATTACACTGATGAAGCTGTGTAACTCTATAAACATCAACATTTTCCGTTTCACAAATCACGTCTTTGTGTCCGTGATCCCAAGCAAGGATAAGGCCTCTCCAAAGAGCAAACAACTTACATCCAAAGGCATAGCTCCCGCACAGCCTTGAAGCCAATTCCCATTAGCATCACGGATAACACAAGAAAAACCAGCAGCATTGATGTTTTCATAAACACTAGCATCACAATTCAGTTTAATTTGATCACCATGTGGAGCGCACCACTCTGTTATCAAAGATGGTGGAAGAAGAGTATCTTGGGAAGAGGAAAACATTTGAAAATCCTTTTCAGATAATAAACTAAGGGAACGAGTTTGCTCCACGGTCCAAGGATTATCTGGATGAAAAATGTCATTGTTTCTATCTCTCCAAACCCACCATATGGAAGCAAAAAAAATGAATTCATTTCTCTTACCATTCCTATGAATCCACCTCTGAACACAACGCTCATTAACAAAACCAACATCTGAGAAATTGAGAAGATCCCAAGTTCTTCTAGCCTTCGGGCAATCCCTCAAACAGTGTAAAATAGATTCAGCATCCATATGACATCTAGAGCACATGTCAGAATTTGCAAGGTGCCTTCTAAATCGAAAGGAGTTGGTGGGGAGAGCTTCCAAGAGACACAACCAAAGTAAACATTTGAACTTCTCTGAAACTTTTAAGCGCCAAAGCCAAAGCCAGTTCTGATTCTCATCCCAACCGTAACTTTGCTTGATCAACCACAAGTAACCGTCTTTGCTAGAATAGGTCTTGGATGATGTAGAATTCCAAAACCAGCCAGGCACATCACCAAAAGAAAGAGATGGATTTAAAGCAGAAATGATTTCTTTCAAGTCATTAGGCAACACCGTATGCAACGAATCAAAATCCCAACAGGAAATATTCCAAACATCACCAATTTTTATAGCAGTGTCAGAAATATGAATCACAGGAACCTTGGAACCAACATTTCCATTTGGCAGCCAGTCATCAAACCAAAAAGAAATATTTAAATTGCCAATGTTCCAGAAAAAACCAGTACGTAGCTCATTCCAAGTTGCAAGAATACTCCGACAAACATGAGAAACACAATTATTGTTATCGGAGAGAAAAGGTACCGGATCTCTTAAGTATTTAGCCATCAAAATACACACCCAAAGCTTATGATGATCATGAAACAAATTCCAGAGTAGCTTTCCTAAAAGAGCTAAATTAGAACATCTTGAGTCTTTGATCCCTAAACCTTCGAATTTTTTTGGGGTCACAACTTTAGACCACGGAAGCAAATTCAACGCATGGCCATCAGTTTTGCCTTTCCAAAGAAAATTTCTCATGATGGAATCAATTTTATGACAGACAGTTTAAGGGAAAAGGCTTACTTGCATATGATAAATAGGAATGGAAGAATCCACTGACTTGATAAGGCAGAGTCTTCCAGCTCTATTCAGAAGTCTTCCTTCCCAACCTGCCAAACGGATGCGCACCTTGTCAATAGTTTCATTGAAAGATGCTCTGGTAACTCTGGAGTGGCCAAAAATAACTCCTAAATATTTCCCAAGGTCTTGCGTGAAACGAATTCCAGAAATTCCAGAGAACATATCTCGCTTCCTAGATGTGACATTAGCATAGCAAATAGCTTTGGAATTGGAGACATTGACCTTCATTCCGGAAGCCTTGCAGAAAGAATCAAGCACATATAGCACCAATTGAACTTGCAACCTTGTAGCTTTACAAAACAGAAGAAGATCATCCGCGAACATTAAATGAGAGATCCTAGGGCCCCCCAACAAACAGCAACTGGATCCCACCTCTGTTGGTCAACCTACTAAGAGATTAGACAATATAACCATTCCATACAAAGAACGAATAAGTATGGAGATAAGGGATCCCCCTGCCGAATACCTCGACCCGGACAAAAACTGTCTAAGTGAGAACCATGCCAAAGAACTGAAAGAGAGGAAGATGTAACACATCGCATAATAAGCCGAATGATATTATTAGGAAAACCAAAAACTTGAAGAGTATCCTCTAAGAACCTCCAGTCTACTCTATCATAAGCCTTCTCAAGATCAATCTTGAAACCAAGAACTCTTTTTCTAGACTTAGTATGCTTCATGAAATGAAGAACTTCTTGAGCAACAATAATATTTTCTAGAGCACCTCTACTAGGAATAAATCCCCCTTGTAAAGGGCTAACAATATCTTGAAGGAAATGACGAAGTCTATTCATCAAAACCTTAGTGATGATCTTGTATAAAACATTACATAAGATTATGGGCCTAAAATCTCTAATATGGGTAGGAGTTTGAACTTTTGGAATCAAAATAATAAGAGTCTCCAAAATAGCAGAATGAGGAATTTCACCATTGAAGACATTTTGAACCACTTGCCAAACATCATGACCAACAATACTCCAATATTCTTTGTAGAAAAAAGCTTGAAAACCATCTGGTCCCGGAGCTTTAAGAGCACTCATATTGTGGACAACACTTTCCACCTCCTCGAAAGAAACTGGTTTGGTAAGAGTTACACAAGCCTCATGGCTTAGAACCGGATTAGGACAATCTCTCAAGTGAGCAAAATTAACATTCTCAGTTGAGAGTCATGGAAGAAATCCATCTTTGAGAAACAAGCCATGGATTTAATTGGATTTTCTACGAATAACCGTTTGAAGATGAAAAAACTTGGTATTACGATCTCCAAATCTAACCCAATTCTCCCAGGACTTTTGGTACCACAACATCTCTTCTTGAAAAAGGATTCTATTATAATCTTCTTGAAGAATTGCCTCTTTATTTCGAAGCCAGTGGGAATCTTGATCATCAATAAATTTTTGCACTTGAGCCAATTCACCTTCAAGCTTCTGTTTCTGAATGAAAATGTTACCGAACACCTGAGAATTAAATTTCTTATAATCCCTTTGAACCTCCCTCAAACAAGTAACCACATTTGGAGAGCCCTTTGCCCAAGAAGATTGAACCACTTCCAAGTAATTTGGAGGAGAAGACCAAGCTGCAAGGAAACGGAATGGACACTGGCCACGTTGATTACTAGAAGACGAACATCTAAGAAGCAAGGGACAGTGGTCTGAATGAGCTCGACTCAAAACCTCAATATAAACTTCTGGCAGTAACAAACGCCAGTCAGAATTAATGACGCTTCTATCAAGCTTCTAAGCTATTTCTTTCCCACCATGAATTCTTCTATACCAAGTAAATTGTCTGCCAGAGCTTCCCATGTCAAAGAGACCATAAGAATCCAAAGTATCCTCAAAATATCCTCAAAATCTAAAGCACGAGTAGCAAAAAAATTGCCACCTCGAACTTCATCACAAGCTAAAATCTCATTGAAGTCACCAATTGCCATCCATGCTTCAGAAAAGGTGCAGGCAAGCTGCCTGAGGTGATCCCAGAGTTTAATTCGGTTGCAAATTTGAGGACTTCCATAAACAGCACTGCAGAGCCAACTCAAGTGATTCCAATTAACTCTAAAAGTTAAACACTGATTAAAGCAATCAATCAAAGAAAATTAAATGTCATCATCCCCAATCAAACACCAAATACCCCCACTGTGTCCATTTGCCTCAATGATACCAGCAAGCTTAAAACCTAAATGTTTCCAAAACAACTCCACATTTTTAAAGGGAATATGAGTCTCTAAGACAATGAAAATAGAAGGTCTATATTTTCTAACAAGCTCTTTAACATGGAGTCGAGCTAATTTACCCGAAGCTCCTTGAATGTTCAACGAAATAATTTTTAAGTTTTCACAATCCATAGATAAATGAGAAAAGAGAGTGAAGAGAACCCAAATTAAGCTTCAACACGAGCAGTAGGAGACTCTGTCTTGGATGAGGATGCAACTCCCAAAATCTCAGGCTGAGGAACCGAGACTTGCTCCATGATAGCTCCGTCAGAGCTGGAGAATTTTCCAATGAAAGAAGTCCCATTCTCTTGTGTCGACTATAAACCTGCAGGGTTCGGTGGACACCGTTGCCATGACCCTTGTTTGCACCAACTCTGGAGGCTTGAGGAGTGGTTGACGCAAGAGAGCGTTCCTGTCACTAATTATGCTCTATTTTGACAAAGAAGAGCAAGAAGGGGGCTTGCTCCCCTTACCGAGAAAACTCCAATCTTCACTTTGGGCTTATTAGCTGCTCCATGACCCATGACCCTATTATTAGAATAGATGGGCTTATTGGGTTGTTTAGCATTTACTAATAAAACTTTCTTTCCCTTTTTTTTTTCTTAACTTCAATCCATTCCCCTTGGTTGTCCCCATGCAACGTATCATTAGTATCATTGGTATCAATGGAATTAACTTCATGCCCGACAGTCTCTCCATTATCAACGCTAGAAATATTCTTAGTAACGGAAACGTTACACTTTCCAAATTCAAACACAGCAGGGCTCTCCTTTGTTTCAACCCCTACAGCAGCGGCGCCACCAGCTGGAACCGGTTGTGCAGGGCGAGGCTCAGCACTTGTTAAAGTCACTGGTTGAGGATGAACACTTCCCTTCTCAGTAGTTACTTTCGGACAACTTTCACTTGAATGACCATAACAATCACAGTGGTCACAAAGCAACTGAAGATTTTCATAATCCACGTCATATTCGACTCCATCCACCTTCACTTTCCGGACAACCGGCAAACCGAGGTTGATTTGAATATAAGCTCGCACAAACTTTCCTCTTTCTGCCGATTTTGTTGTCAAATCAACTTTAATAGGAATCCATATGGCAAAGGCAATTTTGTTCATGAGTTTCTCATTGTAGTACCATATGGGAAGACCTCCAATTCTCACCCAAACCATGGTGGAGCCAAAAGATTCTTCTCCGGATCGAAATGTGGGACTCCGCATTTTCACCGCAATATAGTGTCCATTGAGCATCCAAGGTCCCTCCATAAGAACCTTATTTCTCTCCTTAGGCAAATCAAATTTTACCAAAAAATAGCCTTTTCTGACATCCAAAAGTTCAAAACCACCACGAAGGCGGTACACTCCCTTTAACTTGTGATTAAGAGCCGTATAGCTAAGGCTTTTATTAAGAACCTTGATAACCATTGTCTCTTTGTAAGGCTTACTGAAAATCTCTCTAGTTTCTTCAGTAAAATCCACTGTCGAAGGTGAAGGATCTCCTTGTTTCCCTGTGACAGTACAAAGCCAATCACCTTCAAGCGCTGCAGTGGCTTCTTGAAAAGAAGAAAAAGAATTTCCCAAAAGTTTATCACGAAAAGACATGTTTCCCTTGGAAGAACCCTCCTTGACACCAGATGCAAACCCCCCAACACTCTCCCCTTATTTCCACCGCCAGCATGGCCGGAATCCTTACTTTGTGCCACCCTCGACGGCTCTCCTCCGCTCACACCCTCTCTCTTGCTCATCTCAGTTTCTGAAGCTAAACAAATTTGAAACTACGAAAATATTTTCATTATTTAATTTAATATAAATACAATTTGTCATATATGGCACAAAAAAAAATCCTACCTCTTACTATCTACAAGGAACTAATCTAGAAAAAAAAAAGTTTAAGAATATTGCTTCTGAGTATTTGAACATCTGCACTTCGACCTAATATTTGTGAGCATCTGCATGAGATCAAAGAAATTTGCTTAAATAAATAATATAGATTTTTGGTATAATTTTAATGTTTACTAATTTTATCATTAGTAATGAAGGCCTTTTCTTGTTATATACCTTAACTTGTTCTTGTAGTTCTTTAATATGCTCAACAGTCAAATCCAACATCTCTGCTGTGCTTGTTTGCTGCAAAGAGAGGAAACAACTGATTTATCAAACAAAATTTTCAATCAGCATGTGATGGTATAAAATTATATGTAGTTATTTTCATATGAAGTTGATAATGGAGAATCGTTGGACGACAATTTAGTCCAGTAATCTAACGTTTGTATATGAGTATCCACCACAAGTGATGTGCAATGTATAGAGTTTTAGATTAGTTACCTTGTCTGATTTCGGGAAAAGGCTATGCAATTTCTTGATTCTTTCACTAATTCGTGTTCTTCGTACCTGAAATTCAACATTTCTTAAACAATTCAATTGGTGTCTGGCAGGTATGCATGGTAGAATCTAGAATGAATACTAATAGAATGAGACTTCATAAAAAAATGTATTATAGTTGTTAAATTAATTATCATAGAATCTTACCCTCTCTGCAATGCTTCTAGGGTGAGTGGCAAAGCCTCTTTTGGCTCGAATTTTGCAAGGAACAGTGCCTTGGAGTTGAAGAAATTTTTCCATTGATCCCATCTTAGTAGAAGAACTAGGCAGACTCAAATGATCGGTCAAACCAAGATTTGGTGAGCAGAAGTCTGAGTCCTGAAATTAAAAAAAAAAAAAAAAAAAAAAAAAAAAAAAA
>JASCZI010211898.1:24489-37582 GCA_036250425.1 Stylosanthes scabra
GGGATATGAAAAATTTTCAAATGGTATACATAACGAAAACACATTATAAAAGCTTGTAAAAGCATACAGAAAGAAATAATTTAGATATTTAAACGTAAATCTTTAACTAAGACTAATTTGTATTTAAGTGTATTTTTTATTATAATGTTTGAATAAAAAATATTCACGAGAACTCAACAAATAAATGTGATATATATAGGTATCAACTTAGGTAGGACTAGCGATATCCATGGATATCCAACCTGCTTTAACCCGGTTTGTTGTAGCAAGTTTGCAACTCAACCCATGGTGAGTAAGATCGAGTTCGGGTCACGAGTCAATCCTATCCGTCCATATCCATTTATTTTTGTACAAATACATAATGCCAATAAGCTAATAAATTAATTTGCTAATCATACATAAATAATATTTGATGTTATATAATATGAAAAAATTAAATGTTGTATTTGATTGAAAACGAATTTGTTTTTGTGAGAGGTGGAATTGGGTTGAAAATTTAGGATGCGGATAGGTTTCGCTCAAGGATTTAAATAGGTTAACATGAAGTATAAACCGTACCATATCCTACACATTTTCATCTTTAGATCTATAACATAAATAGTCATTCAAAACAGGGGCAGAGGGTAGTAGGTTGCAGGGGAGACCACTGCCGCCCCTGAAAAAATAATGGCATGTGTGTTTTTAATATTTTTAATTTTTGGTGACTCTTTATTTTTTTTAATTTGATCTGTGATTTTGGACCTATACTTTTTAAATAATACTTTTCTATATTTTATAATATTTAACAACTAAAAAAAAGTTAATTTTTATAATGTTTTTTATTAGGATAAAGTATGGTTTATATCCTTAATGTTTGCAAAAAATTTTAAAAATACTCTAATGTTTCATTTGATTTAATTTTACCCCAACGCTTTTTATTGGTTTCAATTTTATCTCTAATTGTTGACAAATTGAAAATATTGAAGCTAAAATTATTAACAATTAGGGGTAAAATTGAAACTAATAAAAAACGTTAGAGGTAAGATTGAATCAAATAAAACGTTAGAGATATTTTTAAAACTTTTTATGAAAATTAGAGATATAAATCATACTTTACCCTTTTTATTAAATTGAATGTGCATCTTATTATACTTTTCTATATTTTTGAGTTCATGAATCATATGATTTTTTATTGAGTAAGTTAGGTATTTAAGAATTTTAAAAGAAATAAAAATTTAGAGTAAGATAACATTTGCCACCCTCCAATATAAGCCTAACTCCGCCCCTGATTCAAAACATACTACTCGTCACTGGTTATAAGTAAATTAACCAACTTCATTTATATACCTGAGATTCCAAAGCATTTGAAGCAAAGAACATGATTTCATCTGCATTTGTCGCTTTTTGGGGATTGAATGCACAACCGTCCCAAAATTCACCGGTGAAGTTAGGCACATAGCACTTAGAGTTGCCATTGTTATTTACAAAGTTTCTTATGCTTTGATCAGTTGTTCCTTCATGGATTTCGTTTTCATATTCGGAAATATGTGGCATTCGTTTCAAGCAAGAGGATGGCCTATTTGGTGAGAAAGAAAGAGCATGTCCATGTAATGCACTACTTGATGCAGTTGGTTGTTCGTTTGAGACGTCAATTGTTCTAAAGCCCCCAGCCTCTCTCAATGCTACAAATATAAATCGTTAGAGATATAATCGTTTAATGTACTTCCTTTTATCAACTTAATGAGTTGAAAGAAGTAGTTAGATGATAGAATAATGTTTGTTTTTGCTTGCTTGTATTAAAGGTTATCCTTACAAAATTATTATAAATTGACCGTGAAATTCTTGAAAAATTAATTATAAGAGGCATATTTGATGAAATAAATTTCTAGGACAAAATTGAAACAAAATAACACTTATGCATATTTTTAAAAATTTTCATAATAAAAAGTATACTTTAACCATGTTAAAAATACATAACTATCTAAATACTGTTATTTTTAATCTAAATAAATGGTTACTTTAAAACAAATTACACATGTTTTTTTACTCAAAATTCTTACTTTAAGGTGTAAAGATTCAAGTATGCTTGAAATTCACTTACTTTTCAACATAGAAAATACATATATTATTGTATTTAAATATGTGACATATTTTGTTTAATTAAGTTCAATCAAATTATTTATTTTATATCAAATAGAAGACTATTTCGATATCAAATAGAAGTTCATTTTGATATTTTTTTGTGTTATTTGACACTAAAATAATCTTTTATTTAAAATAAAAATAAATAATTTAATTTAACTTAATTGACAAAAATATAATATACATGTTTGTTTACTCAAAATACACATTTATTTATGCACTCAAAACGCATAGAAATATTTTAAATACTTGTCGGTTATTCCTGTATTATATGCAGAATATTTTTGTAGTAAAATATTAAAACCATCTATCATTATTGGCAACTACACTCAGTTAAGAGAAGTTGAACCGGCGGGTAAGCGAAAAGTTTTTTCTCTATCTCGTACACAAAGAAACAAACAAAATAATAACATACTAGGAAGACAATAACAAAAGTTATTTTATTTGTTTAGCTTAATATTTATAATTGAGAAAAGTTTGATGGCTATAATTTGGTAGCACAGGTATTTATAATCATCATATTTTGATTTTTATTTTCATTTGTTGTTATTGAATTAAATATATAAATATATATTACAAAAAATATATAAATATATAATTATGAATGTTATTTGCATAAAATTATAGATATTAAGTTAAAATAATAATTTTAAATTATGATTATCTATATTACATTAAAAAAATTGTAGATAAAATAAATACATGATATAATTTTTTTTGGTACATATTAACATAATTTATTAAAAAAGAAAACACTTTAATATTTTCTAAGGTTTAATTAACTACTATAGTGCCATAGGAGTATATATTATTATTATTATTACTATTATTATTATAAATTTTTATTTTCAATTATTTTAATACATATATAACAAATACATTAAAAATGTTTAAATTTACATTTTTTTTTCCTATAAAAGCTCTTTTAATTGAGTAATTGACAACTTTGTCTTTAACACGTGCCTTTAAGACACATATTGGCTAAATCGTTTTAATTGAAATAGATAATAACAATTATAGATGTTTCTTTTAATAAAAGAAATTATTATATCTTTTTATAATTATATCAAATATATATTAGTTTTACAATTTAGTGGACAGAGGGAGTCACTAAAAGAAATTGCATACCATTTTCAGTGGAGAAAAATCCAGCTGGAGAACTCTTTTGCCTGATGAGATTGGAGCAACTCCTAACACCCATTTCAGATTGAGTAGAGTGATTTGAATTTCCAGAGTTCACAACACCAAAGGTGCCATCAAATCCATTTGCTGAAGAACCATTACTATTATTATTTGGTGGCAAACTTTGAATTTGGTGAGACCAATAAGAGTAACCAGAATTCCCAGTTTCTTGCTTCACCACAGTAGGTTTGTTGTTGCCTCCTCCATACTCTTCCGAATCGCGGCCGCTCCATCCGTTGTTGGATTGTATCAGCTTGGAAAACATGGTCTCCGATGATGATGATGATGTTGAGCTTGTGGATGGAATAATATGATGGTAACAACCATGGCCCAAAGAAGGGTCCTCATTTCTCAAAGATTCCTCATTGACATTACCAACACCATTGTTGTTATTAACAAGGCTTTCCAAAAATGAACTTGGAGCAGAACGGTACCTCAATAATCTAGAATTTTGCTGCTGTTGTTGTTGATGATGGTTATTATTATTTGAAACCATTTCATGGTTTTTTCTTAGAACTTCATCTGGGTATTTGAGAACAGGACTATACATAACACTACTCATCATGTCTTTAAAATAATTTCCTGAAAAATAAAATTAATAAACATTTAATATTTCCCTTCATAAGCTATCTAGTTACCCAAGCAACATTTTCATGAGAACCAGAGCACGGTACTATATACTAAATTACTAATATATTAATTAATTACCTTGGTGATTATGAAGTTGTTATTGAAAACTTCCCAATGGCCAATATCTGCAAAGATTGAACAAGATTAAAAATTCGTAATGGCATTTTACGAAGAAAATTAATCTAAGCTCAGCAGAATCTTTCTTGAACAAAGCCCCTACCTTAAAAGGCTATATATGAAGGGCACAGAAGCATTTAGCTCCAACAAGGTTGAGAGAAATTAAAAGAACAGTAGAGGTAAGTGGGTGGGGTGTGTGGAGAGGAAAGCTATGAAAGATTGTTGTTGTCTCTGTTTTGTTTGCCCCTCTGTGACATATTTATGCAGTTTCTAGTTATTTAATAACCCACCCTATGTTTCCACTTTATAACAATTATACCTTGATGAGATAATGTGGTCCATTCTTACCTTTTTAATTTTTCATCCTCTTTCCGTTGACAAACAAATAAGGCGTCAAACTTTAAAATTATTTTTTCCGACAACATTTAATAACAACAAAGATTTCATGTCGAAAAAAAAAAATAATAACAACAAAGATTTAATTTTTTAGAAGGGAGGAAGGTGAGTGAAATATGAGTTTAATTTAGATATGCTATATAGTATACGGTATAATTATATCAGTTTTTTTATTGATTATTAATTCATGATCAAATTAGTACCTCCAAATTCTTCGCTAAAAATGTTATTAATCAAATTAGTCCATCAAATATTGTAAATTAATCACAACTATTATTCTATTACTCCAATAATGCTTTTGACGAGTGACACATTAAAGTTGTAAAAAATAGTACTTTTTTTATAAAAGAAGAGCACTAATAGTTTACAAATGTTTAGCATAATTACTTGACCAGGCAATGAAAATAAAAAAATTAAAAATTTAAAATTATAAATTTTAAATTTTGATATAAATATTTCAAAATCAATAAATTAATTTTTCTATGTATAAAAGAAGAGCAGTAAATAGTTGGTTGTTTGACTGGTGCTTTATTTTGTTAACAAGTGTCTAATTTTTATACATGACAAGTGGCACATTAAAGTTGTAAAAAACAATGCTCTTTCTATAAAAGGAGAGCACTAATACTTTTCAAGTGTTTAGTATAATTACTTGAGAAGTGTTAGGCAATGAAAACAAGAGAAACTAAAAATTTAAAATAATAAATTTTAAATTTTGATATATAAATATTTTAAAATCAATAAATTAATTTAAATTAAAATAAAATAGTGTCTCGCGTAAAACGAGAGCATTATCTTAGATGTTTATATAAGTACTTTAGTTGCTCAATCTATTATTTATAATTTTAACATTGACAAGTGTCTAGCATAATTACTTGACAAATGTCAGATAATGAATACAAGAGAAATTAAAAATTAAAAATAATAAATTTTGAATTTTGATCGCAAAGCGAGAGCATTATCCTAGATGTTTATATAAGTACTTTCGTTGATCAATCTTTTATTTATGATCTTAACATTGAAAAGTGTCTAGTATAATTACTTGACAAGTGTCAGACAATAAAAACAAGAGAAATTATAAATTTAAAATAATAAAAACGAGAGCATTACCCTAGACGTTTATATAAGTAGTTTAGTTGCTCAATCTATTATTCATAATTTTAACATTAACAAATATTTAGCATAATTATTTGACAAGTATCAGAAAATGAATACAAGAGAAATTAAAAATTTAAAATAATAAATTTTGAATTTTGATATATAAAAATTTTAAAATCGATAAATTAGTTTAAATTAAAATACAATATTGTCTCACACAAAACGAGAGCATTGCTTTAGATGTTTATATAAGTACTTCAGTTGCTCAATCTATTATTTATAATTTTAACATTAACAAGTGTCAAACATAATTACTTGACAAGTGCCAGACAATGAATACAAGAGAAATTAAAAATTAAAAATAATAAATTTTAAATTTTGATATATAAAAATTTTAAAATCGATAAATTAGTTTAAATTAAAATACAATAGTGTCTCGCGCAAAGCGAGAGCATTACCTTAAATGTTTATATAAGTACTTCAGTTCCTCAATTTATTATTTATAATTTTAATATTGACAAGTGTTAAGTATAATTACTTGACAAGTGTCAGACAATAAATACAAAAGAAATTAAAAATTAAAAATAATAAATTTTAAATTTTGATCGTAAAGCGAGAGCATTACCCTAGATGCTTATACAAGTACTTTAGTTGCTCAATCTTTTATTTATGATCTTAACATTGACAAATGTATAGTATAATTACTTGATAAGTGTCAGACAATGAAAACAAAAGAAATTAAAAATTTAAAATAATAAAAATAAAAGAATTACCCTAAATATTTATATAAATCATTTAGTTCTAAATTAAGATTTTATGAAAATTCTTCCTTGAACGTACGTCGGTAATAATAATAATAATACCAATAAACTATATAAATAATATAATTTGAGCATCAAACAGAATAAACTCGTACATGCTGTGGACAATAAGCTAGTATTTTAAATATGAGTGTGATTACTCATGATGCAAGTCAATTGGCAAGTGGATTGCCATCTGAGCGAACGGTGGACCACCTATTAATTAATCTTCTATGTCATCAATATTCTTTAACCATGTAATAAAGGAATAAATACATTTTACTTCCTATACTAACCATAGTACATATATATGTAGCTCTATCAGTAAAATCAAGTGATACCAAAGGTAACGTGTAGAAATGGGACTGAGTCGAGTCGAGTCGAATTTTGACGAGAAGCTTAACCCATGTTATAAATATATGGTCCAAGTCTAGGCCTATTACTCATTATAAGCTTTTTATGAATAATAACTTAATAATAAACTTAGAAAATCTAAATAAATTAACATTAGATGCATTTTTAAATATATAAATAATTTATGAATCTTAATTCATTCATGTGTCATTATTAATCATATATATTATAATCATACTTATAATCAAATTATAGTCCATAAACATAAATTCAAAAAAAGTAATTATAATCTTGACTTTAGTATTAGGTATTCTTAAATTTTGTTTTGTTTTTTATATTATGAAAGAATAATTGAAAGTTTAAGTTAATTAATATTCTTTTTATAAAATTAATATTTTGACAAGCCACCCCAACGAACTTCATAGGTTTTTTTCAAATCCCATAACCTGACCCTTTTAACAAATTGGTTTTATAAAAAAACTCAAACCTGACCTATTTACTAAGACAAGACAAATCAAGCCAAGCCTAAAACAAATTGAGCCACGAATTCCGTCGAGTAGCCCGGCACATTTCCAACCCTATCCCTAGTAATGTGGTTGAATCTTGAAAGATGAATTTCACGTCCCTTCCAATGTTTGAATATCGGTATTTATTTGTAAAACCATCAAAACATAAATGCGCATATCAAAATATTCATAGGGTGTCACCAAAAAAAAAATTCATACAGAGATATCTTCGATACACAATCGTTAGATAATTTTATTAAGATTATTGATAATTAACTTGCCGTATGTTTTGACTTTCATTTACGTAATTAGAAATTAGTATATTTAAATAAACATCATATACATTAATCTATAAAATAATATATACTGAAAAAGTCAAAAGGACACTTAATAAATAATAAAGGAAATATCATTATTCAATTGACTTTTAATATATTAATAAAAGTCAAATAGTTAAATTAATGTATCATCACTACGTACATAAGTGATTTCCTTTTTCTTTAAAAAAAAAAAAAAATCAAAACAACAAAGAAAAAGAAAGAAAGAAAGAAAGAAAAGTGTACAATGATGAATTAAAATTTTTTACTATATACATACGATTCAGTGTGGTATAATATATTTTATGATTAGGTTTTGCATTTCACAAATTGAAATGAAGAAGATGCTATCTAAGTATTAGTTTAGTAGAGAAAAAATTGAAGTGGATAAGAGATGCTTGCTGGCTTATGGACCAAGCAACCCTTTGTATGTATTGGTGGTGAACAAAACGAAAAAAAACTGTACGGCTACTGTTCTTTGGTTGTAGGGAAGGGACAATCGGTTTCGTTTTTATCTTTTTTAATACCTATTAGAAATTGTCTCCTGAATATGATTATTTACCTTTTTTTTTTTAGGTAAAGTATACTTTTGTTTTTAAGATATGCAAAACATACTTATATTACAAATACACTTATTTATAATTTTCAAAAAGCATAATTTTTTGGTAAAGCATGATACACTTTTATGATTATCAATAAATGATAGCTAATTTTACTCGATAAATAATATTTTTTATAATTTTTAAATAAAATACTCTTAAGGTAAGAAAATAATAAAATATTTAGACATCAAAATGCAGTTTCGTTTAGCAATGTCCTTTATTTATTGTTATTATAGATAAATGATGGGATAAAAAAAAAAAACGAAAATAACATAAACAAGATATATATACATAAGTTATTTCATTCCAGCACGGGAAGCAAAGAAAATATCTGTTTCATGCGCATGCTTCATAAAGAGACTTGAAAGGGTTAGCTAACACTCCTCTTATTTTAACAGTTAATAAAATGAAAAATATTTAGCTTTCACACTGTATTCTGTATTAAGAGTGGCTATCACTTATTATATATCTGAATTTAGACACACGTACCCATCAAAATAAAATATGCCAGCAATGATGTCAGAAGCCTCAAATTCAGTTAGGACCATAAGATTCACAGCAATTGGTTCAATGTAATTTGGATTACAAGACAAAAAGCTTAGTCTTTGATATATCACAAATTTAAAAAGGACTTACCATTCACTGTACTGAATCAGATTTTTTAAAAATTGACTCAAAATGAAAAAGTCCAAAATTTTGCAACCACACAATGATAATGAACGAATGATTGGTAAGCATTTTAAATTTCTAATTAAATATTACTATTTTAATTAACTTGACTGCGCTTTCATATTGTTACAGTTCCGGCGCTTTTCTCGTGTTGCATGATCACTATCACAAACTTCACATTCTATAAATAAAAAGTATATCATCAATATATTAAAAAAAAATAATAATAACAAGTTGTATGTATTTAAATAAAGAAAAATTTCGTTGGTCTCTACGTTTCTAGCACAGTACTTTCACTTATCAACATTTCTTTATAAATAAAATATATTATTGCTTATAAGGAATTAAGACAAATTA
Organism: Stylosanthes scabra; assembly: GCA_036250425.1. Taxonomy (NCBI): domain Eukaryota; kingdom Viridiplantae; phylum Streptophyta; class Magnoliopsida; order Fabales; family Fabaceae; genus Stylosanthes; species Stylosanthes scabra. The sequence continues at coordinate 33,636 of JASCZI010211898.1, forward strand.
AAGTAATAATTTAATTAGACACCAAAAAACACAATTTAAATTAGGGAAAAGGACATTTATGTTCCTGACTTTTTAAAAATTGTACAAATTCATTCCTGACTTTTGTGAAATACTTAATAACTCTTGACCTTCGAAAAAAATAATACAATTATGCCATTGTTAGTTTGACTAGGCTAAAAAAAACGAAGATTGCTTATGTAACTACTAAAAAAATGTTTGTTGTTCTTATTTTTTATCATGGGAGTGATTTTGTGTAGAATTCTATTGAAAATTTTCGTAGCCGAGTCAAACTAACATAGGGGCATAATTGTACTGTTTTTTCAAATGTCAGGGGTTATTAAGTATTTTACAAAAGTCAATGATAAATTTATAAAATTTTTAAAAAGTCAGGAGCATAAATATCTTTTTTCCTTTAATTTACTTATGTCCCGAAGACTTATTTAAAAATATAATAATAAAAAGTTGGAAGTTATGATTTTTTTTTACTGGATGTTATGATTTTGATATGGTAACTACAGTACATATACAATTTTTACTATTTAATGTTTTTTAGTTTAAAGAAACAGAAATAAAAAAAAAGTTACTTAAAGATTAAAAAAATGAGCCGCATTTAAGTTAGTAACATTTTTAAAGTATTGTTAAAATTGTATATATATATATATATATATATATATATATATAAAAGACTAGGAAGCTAGGATGCCAATATATTATGACTAATAGGAAGCCAACACATAGTTACGGATGATAATTTATATAAATTTTAGATGATACTTAATTTTGTATATATGAGTTATGGATGATAACTCATATAAAATTTGGATGATAACTTAATTATTGGCTCCCTAATGGCTTCTAACATTGATTTCGTAGCATTATTTTATATATATATATTAAAATTATTAAATAGTTTTTTTTTTAATACTCTAAAAATCTGTCCTTATCATACATGTTAGCAACACCCTTAACCTAATGATATTGGATTGAATCAAGAGGGCATAGATAGAATCCCTTTTGGGAGTATGAGAAGCGAAGATGCAAAATCTTCCACAAATTCAATGCAACGTGAAAAAGCAATGAATGTGATGTGGTAATGGATAAGAACAAAATTCAATGGGCAAGTTGGGTTTCTCCAAAACAGGCTACATCTAATCATACTGCGTAATGGTATCTGGTATTTGACCGATCCAGTCAACACCCAAAAGAAAAAATTATCACTAACAAAAATAAGTGAAATAAACTTATTACAAAATGCCACAATGGTAATGGAATTGACATATTTTATTTAGATAAAAGTATATTAGTAACTAAGTTTTAACCAAATAACTTTTGTCTACTTTCTACAGTCGTGTATCAGTCGTGTGTCATGCACGTGAAACTGTCCATTTTCTCCACTGAAAGACACGCTTTTTCTCTCTTCTCTGCAACTCCTTCTATTCGTCATTCTCTTCTTCCTCATTCTTCTTCTTCATACTAGTGTGTCACTATCGCTGTCATTGTTACCGTCGTTGTCGTCACTGTCGCCGCCACTGTCACTACCGCCGCCATCGTCGTAATCTTCTTCTTATTCCTCCTCTTCCATTTTTATTCTTTTTATTCCTCCTCCTCCTCCTCCACTGTTACGTTATTATTATAGTTGTTGTTGTTGTTATTGTTGTTGCTGCTATTGTTGATGATCTTCTTATTCTTGAAACAGAACAAAATTTTCATAGAAAACAAACCGAATTGTATATAAAACAGAACTGAATTTCTGAAAGGAAAAAAATTAGATTTTTGTTTTTTTTTTTTAAATCGAACCGGATTTTTTAAAGAAAATAAAGTAGATTTCATTGAAAAATAGAATCGGATTTATTTGAAAAATAGAAACAGAAACTCTAAAAGGAGATTTGAGTACATAAAAACAAAAGTGGATTTGCTGAGCAAAAGAAACGAATTTCTTCTATTCTTCTTCATCATTTTCTTTAATAAATTGCATTTCATTACAAAAATAGAACCGGATTTCTTATAAAAACTGAACTGGATTTGTCAAATAAAAAAAAAACATATTTTCTTTTCTTCTTCTTCATCATCTTCTTCAATGAATTAAATCTCATTAGAAAAATAGAATCTGATTTCTTATAAATGAACCGAATTTTCATGAAAATCAAAAGCACGTCTAGACGTCAATCTTGGCGCCCGGGTGTATAAAAACTAAACCGGATTTTTATAAAAAACAGAACCAAATTTATTTGAAAAACAGAATTCATCAAACTCCAAAAAGAGATCTGAGTACATAATAAAAAAAACAAAAACATAAAAATTGAACCGGATTTCTTATAAAACTAAATCGGATTTGTCAAATAAAAGAAACGTATTTATCTTTTCTTCTTCTTGTTCATCTTGATTTCTTATTAAAACTGAATCGAATTTGTCAAATAAAAGAAACATATTTCTCTTTTCTTCTTCTTATTCATCATCTTCTTCAATGAATTGCATTTCATTAAACCCTGAACATAACTCTTCTTCCTATTTTATTTTCTCTTCTTTTTCCTCCTCATTCTCCATTATTATAATTTTTTTTGTAAATCCGGTTCAGTTTAGTTTTAGGAAGCGTGTTTGAGAAAGCGGCGCGCCTTTTGGGGTGAGAGAAAACCTTGAGAAAGTGGCATGCCTTCTAAGGTAAGAACGCGTGTGTCAGAGAAACTTGGTTGGACTTGATTGGACAAATCACTTGGTTGCCTAGCATTTTTGCTTTATTTAAATAAAAAATTCTTTAATTGAATTAGGGTTAGAAATAAAAACAATTATTTTGTGGTATTAGGGAATTTGGTAGGATGAAGATATTTCTTAGTCTTTTAATTTGTAGCAGCTAAATGAAAACTAATTTGATCATATTTTGCTGACATAGCTTGTTACATATAATCGTATTTTGCTAGCTGAAAGAACGAGTAATATCCAAAATAAATTCCTAAACTTTTAAACAAACCGGTTTCATATTATATTATTCGTCTACAAAAAGTTATAAGAGATGAGCATTTTAAAAATGGTCATTGCTTCGATATAGATAGTAGGAATCTTCTATACGTATAGATGAGAGATGTGTGGAGGAGATTTGCTCCAATTTGAAAAGGATCATAAATGCCAAGGACATGGACTGAAACGTGGGTCCCGCAATGGTTGAATCAATTCAGTTTGGTGGGCCCTTATGTCGGTCGTCTCAAGGCTAACAATCTTGTAATTAGTTGTTAATTGCGGTTGGTTCAGGTGGGCCGAAAATATATGGGTTGGGTTCTGCAGGGATCCGGGTTTCCAATCCAAAACTGAAGTGTATGCATGGTTATGACTTATGAGTTGGAAAAAAAAAATCTACGAGACTATTTGAAAAACGATGTGATTAGATCAGATGTACGTAACAATTCTTCCATAAATAGTCTTAAATTTTAATTTTAAATAAAAAATTATAATAAACATATATAGATTTTTTATAATAAACATATATACATTAACAAAAATAATTTCTTCTTTCATTCACCTCGTGATTAGTTATCAAAACGAACGGATATAATTGCATGACTGTGTAAAATGTTTTACACCCGTCATTGCATCAAAATTAAACTCTCTTTTATATTCTATTTAGTGTTTAAAAAAAGAATTTTAAATTTTTTAAAATCAGTTATTTTAAGTCGAATTTAAAAACTAAAATTTTAAACATTAATATAAATATGTTATTAATTTATCATATATTTTTTGTATAAGCTAAAGAAACATTCACGACACATCTAAAATAATATAATTGATGAAAAAAAATTAGAAACACGTCTGAAGATTTTTTTTATAAGCCAAGCCTTTTAAATACATCCAAAAAATAACTTAATAACTCACAAAATAAATTATTAAAAAATTTGAAATCTAATCGTATGCAAACTTATATATATATATATATATATATATATATATATATATATATA
>JASCZI010211899.1:11880-27439 GCA_036250425.1 Stylosanthes scabra
AACAGTACCACACAAAGCTATGAGTGTCTGAGCTCTAGCAACCTTGTAAACCTCCTGAATCGCGCTCATTTCGGCCGCCGGAGGAAGCCACCCAATGCTACTGTAAATATCTTTCTGGAAAAGATTTGAACTGTAATAAGCAATATCCAGTAGAAACCAAGTGGTAGTTGTTCCAAGCAAGTGCAGACCATGGCGGCGGGCGAATTCTTTTGAAAACAATCCAAAGCTGTTGTTATTGTTTTCTCTCACCTCTACTATGGCATCCTCCTTTGCTTGCTCTGCTTCGATCTCAACTTGCAGCACCTTTGACATGTCTTGCGCCGCCTGCTTCGCGTTCCGGGCCACCAGCGCCGTGTACCTGGCGGTTTCCGGCATCTTCATCCGCCAATAGTATGTGAGCGCCGCCGGCACAGCGCCGAACATCAAGATAATCCGCCACACGTAATCAGCTTCAGGAACAAGCGATGCCTTTGGGTCCACGTTGTACGCCGGCGCCTTATAAGCGTGGTCAAACGCGGCGGCGACAATGAGTGATACAATTCCGGCGACCAAAATACCAAACCCCTGCATAGCGAAAACCGCCGCTATGAAAGCGCCGCGGGTCTTCTTGTTGGCGTATTCGGACATAATTGTGGCGGAGAGAGGGTAATCGCCGCCGATTCCAAAGCCAAGCCAAAACCTGAAGAAACAGAGCGTGGAAATGACGCCCTTGGCGCTTTTTCCAAAGGACAAACCAGAAGCAAGAGAGGAGATAACCATGAGAGCAAGAGTGATTCCATAAACTTTCTTTCTACCGAGTTTGTCACCCAACCAACCGAAGAAGAGCTGGCCGGCTAGAGTGCCGCAGAGGGCGACGCCGTTAACGGCGGATGAGACGTTGGGAGGGAGGGTGCCGGGCTTTGGGGAGCCTTCGTGTGTGTAGTATATGCGTCCCAGGAGCTTGGTGACGTTGGGTACGTTGAAGAGATCGTAAGCGTCGGAAAAGAATCCCATGCCTGAGATTACGATGGCGGTGAAGTGGTACCATTGCGTCTTTGCTGTGTCAAGTGCAGTAAGCACTTTATCACTGCCTCGAGCCATCTTCTAAATTCTAATTCCACTGCTCAAACTGTTTCTCTTATTTAAGAGCTCTGCAAAAGTAACTTCCGGTTACAAAACATATATAAGTCCAATGACGGTTAGCTTACATGCCATTTTTCCAAAACAAATATTTGACAAATAATAAGTAATAATTCTAAGTCGACAAATAATTTCTGTTATTATTAATTAAATTATTTATTTTTATACTAAATATAAATTATTTTGATTCTAAATAAAATTTTATTTAAACGTAATTTTTTAATTTAATTGATAAAACTACTTATTTAAATAGCGATGTGTAAGAATAAGTGTATAAATACCGATATTTTTTCTTAGGAAAAAAATTCCTAAAATTGTTTAATTTTATTTTATTTCCATAGGTCTATTATGCTCCTGCGGTCCCTACTACAATTATTTGTGTTTTCTTGTATTTCTACGTCGCTTTTGAATACTTAATTTCAACATAATTATTTATTCAAATATGTCCGCTTGTGTTCAAGTTTTCTAAGCTAGTTGTTTTCATTTTTCAATATTGTGACATCCATTCTGTTGACCTAATTGTTCCCTACTTGTTTATTTCCAAATGAATGCATAATTAGATATAAAAGTACATAAGATGAAAATAATTTAAATTTCAATCATGTAGTAAATGAATTTTTAATCAATAATAACCAACAAGAACTAAAAAACTAATAAAATGAAAGAAGCTCAGTCTATAAAGAATGAAGCCTAAACAAATAATAACAATTTAGATTTATTAGTTAATATTGGTTACCAAAATATTGGTAACCTAAACTTTCTTTTAAAATTTTTAAAAAAAAATATGTTATTGTTTTAAAAAAGTTATATTAATAACTTAGTAAATTAAATAAAGGTATATTATTTTTCTTAAATTTGAGATAGATGATAACACATTTTTGTCCTACTGAGTAATTGATTGGAGAAGTAACTAACAGAAGATCTCAATTCAAATTAAAGGAGACATATACCGGAGATAACCACTAACTGTTCACTGTAAATACTAAAATACTTAGTTACAAAACTTATAATTAGTTTTGAACCTATCAACCATGCTACAAGATTACAAAAAGTCAATTATTAAGCAATCAATTACGGTAGATAAATATAGAGCAATATATATAAATATAAATTAACTGATTCACTAATCCGTTTGTGTGTGTGTTTTGTGTGAGTTCATAATAAGAGGGACTAACCTGTTTCAGTTCATGAATACTTAAAAGAAGTTACGTTTGGAGCAAAGAATTGAATTGTCTCTCTTCTATATGCAGGAAAAGAAATCCGTTGAAGTGGTTACATATATATACACAACAATCAATCTCAGCCCAGCCAGGGTGATAGAGTCTTGTATGGCATCTTTGGCATATACCATGATTCTTCCGTGTAATAAAATAATCAAAGTCAACTATCACACAAAATGTTGAATATGGTGTATTTTAAATGTTAATTTTCTGCGTTCCATTACCTAAACTAAAAGTAATTATATTAAGTATAATTTGTTTTGATATTCAACTATTATTAATGACTATTTTTGTGTAAGTATAATTAGTTTTGACATTCAACTGATAACAATGATAAGTTTTGTTTGAATTTTATGTTGAAACACAAGCACATAGTAAGGTAAACATCCATCACAAGAACAAGGTAGGAAGGAAAAAGAGAATGGAAAAGGCAAGGGAGCATGGAAAAGGCAAGGGAGCATTGCGCATGTTAAGATATTTTGGATTTAAATAATTAGGTTGTTAAGTTATTTTGAATTTAAATATATTATTGTGATATGTTGCTTAATTATTAAGTATTGTTTGTTAGGGTTTGTTAGAGTTTATTAGGATTCTTTTTTACCTATAAATAGCTATACATTGTAACCTATTTTCACATTAATCATATCAATCATAATACACAAAACTTTTCTCCATTCTTTACTTTCTCTGTTTCTAACATGGTATCAAGAGTCTAGGTTCTTTTTAGATTTTTTTTTATGGGGAATCATCCATGGTATCCTCCTTGAAAATTTTCTAGGTTTATGTTCAAACACTATTTTCATATAGTATTCTTTTCTTTCTTACTCCGATGTTGCTATTTTCACTTGTTATGATACCTTTGTGTTCTCGTTTCGAAAGTTTCCCAGTCTCTCCATGAGAGTTCCGTCTCCACCTCGGCAGTTTCGCCTACCTCTTTGTTGTAGTTCCGTCTTCATCTCGGCTGTTTCAGTTTCGCCAGTCTCTCCATAGGAGTTCCATCTCCATCTTGGTAATTTCGCCCTCCGGCAGTTCCGTCTGCATCTCTCCGTGGCAGTTCCGTCTGCATCTCTCCGGCAGTTCCGTCTTCATCTCTCTCCCTTTCTAATACAAAACCTTCTTACACAAAAAAACAAAATTTAGGGTTTGTTAGGGTTTATTAGGGTTCTCCTTTCTCTATAAATAGCAATATATTGTAACCTATTTTCATATCAATCATAATATACACAAAACCTTTCTTCATTCTTCATTCTCCCTTTTTAACATGGTATCAAGAGCTTAGATTCTTTCCATTTTTTTTATGGGGATTCATCCATGGTATCCTCCTTGAAAATTTTTCAGGTTTATGTTCAAACATTAATTTCATATAGTGTTCTTTTCTTTCTTGCTTCGATCTTGTTGTTTTCACTTGTTGTGGTACCTTTGTGTTCTCGTGAAAGTTTTCCCAGTCTCTCCATGGGAATTTCGTCTCCACCTCGACAGTTTCATCAATCTCTCTAGATGTGAGTTTCATCTCACTTCGACAGTTTTTTGCCAGTCTCCTTGTGGCAGTTCCATCCTGCACCCGTTATGGCAGTTCCATCCTGCACCCAGTTATGGCAGTTTCATCCTGCACTCCGTTTTGGCAGTTCCGTCTGCACTCCGTTTTGGCAGTTCCGTCTGCACCCGCTATGGCAGTTTCGTCTGCTTTCCAGTTCCGATCGTTCTGTCCGTTAAGATATTTTGGATTTAAATAAGTTTCAAACTCAAGTTGGCACTTGAGTTTAAGGGGGGATGTTGAGATATTTTGGATTTAAATAATTAGGTTGTTAAGTTATTTTGAATTTAAATATATTGTTATGATGTGTTGCTTCTTTGTTAGGGTTTATTAGATTTCTCATTTACTTATAAATAGCTATACATTGTATCCTATTTTTGGCATCAATGACATCAATCATAATACACAAAACCTTCTTCCATTCTACTCTCTCCCTTTCTAACATATACCATGTTAAAAAGGGAGAATGAAGAATGAAGAAAGGTTTTGTGTGTTATAATTGATATCATTGATGCCAAAAATAGGATACAATGTATAGGTATTTATAGGTAAACGAGAAATCTAATAAACCCTAACAAACCATAACAAATAATACTTAATAATTAAGCAATATATCATAGCAATATATTTAAATTCAAAATAACTTAACAACCTAATTATTTAAATTCAAAATATCTTAACATCCCCCTCAAACTCAAGAATCATTTGAAATTATTTATGTTGAGATATTTTGGATTTAAATAATTAGGTTGTTAAGTTATTTTCAATTTAAATATATTGTTATGATGTGTTGCTTAATTATTAAGTATTCTTTGTTAGGGTTTATTAGATTTCTCGTTTACCTATAAATAGCTATACATTGTATCCTATTTTTGGCATCAATGATATCAATTATAATACACAAAAACCTTCTTCCATTCTACTCTCTCCCTTTTTAACAAAATATCTTAACATCCCCCTCAAACTCAAGTGTCAACTTGAGAACTCAAGTGTCAACTTGAGTTTGAAACTTATTTAAATCCAAAATATCTTAATAGATAGAACTGTCATAGAGAGATCGGAACTGGGGTGCAGACGGAACTGCGAAAGCGGGGTGCAGGATGGAACCGCAAAAACGAAGTGCAGACAAAACTGCCAAAACAGAGTGCAGACGAAACTGCCAAAACGGAGTGCAAACGGAACTGCCATGTTGCTATTTTCACTTGTTATGGTACCTTTGTGTTCTCGTTCCGAAAGTTTCCCAGTCTCTCCATGAGAGTTCTGTCTCCACCTCGGCAGTTTCGCCTACCTCTTTTTGTTGGAGTTCCATCTTCATCTCGGCTGTTTCAGTTTCGTCAGTGTCCATCTTGGTAATTTCTCCCTCCGGCAGTTCCGTCTGCATCTCTCCGTGGCAGTTCCGTCTGCATCTCTCCGTGGCAGTTCAGTCTGCATCTCTTTGTGGCAGTTCCGTCTGCATCTCTCCGGCAGTTCCGTCTGCATCTCTCCATGGTAGTTCCGTCTGCACTCCGTTTTGGCAGTTTCATCTGCACTTCGTTTTTGCGGTTCCATCCTGCACCCCGCTTTCGCAATTCCGTCTGCACCCCAATTCCGATCTCTCTATGACAGTTCTATCTGTTAAGATATTTTGGATTTAAATAAGTTTCAAACTTGAGTTTGAGGGGGAATGTTAAGATATTTTGGATTTAAATAATTAGGTTGTTAAGTTATTTTGAATTTAAATATATTATTGTGATATGTTGCTTAATTATTAAGTATTGTTTGTTAGGGTTTGTTAGAGTTTATTAGGATTCTCTTTTACCTATAAATAGCTATACATTGTAACCTATTTTCACATTAATCATATCAATCATAATACACAAAACCTTTCTCCATTCTTTACTTTCTCCGTTTCTAACAGTGCACGTGAGAAATTAAACCTTTATCAATGCCCAAGCTAGAACAAATATTAAAGAGGGCAAAAAATAATTTGGAACTTTTCTATTTTTTCTATGTTTGTAGTCCGTTTCGGACCATTTTATCCCTCAGTTAATAAGTTACTACCTTTGGGAAAAAAAACATTTGACCAAGCCAACATGGTTGTCCATGCAAGGAAGTTATGAAAGAAAAATGTCCATTTTCCTTGTAATTTTCTACCGTTTCGGACAATTAATTGAAGATGTGGTAAAAAAAATGTGAGCATTCGACATCCAAACATAAAGAAATAGTTATGGAGACAACACTTAAAAGACTTGGTTGGTTTTCATTGGCATTGAAAGTGTTAAACAGGCTAATGGTTGAAAGGGGTTTTTTTTTTTCCTTAATCAAAAGGGTTTGAGTTTAGAAGTTCATAAATGACAATAGTATTTGATGAAAATCAATTAGGAAGCAAGTAACTGCTGACACATGGCAAAAGGACATAGACAATAGGGGTGCTCTATAACTAAGAAACGGACAATTAATTGAAGATGTGGTAAAAAAAATGTGGTAAAAAAAATGTGAGCATTCGACATCCAAACATAAAGAAATAGTTACGGAGACAACACTTAAAAGACTTTGTTGGTTTTCATTGGCATTGAAAATGTTAAACAGGCTAATGGTCGAAAAGGGGTTTTTTTTTTTCCCTTAATCAAAAGGGTTTGAGTTTAGAAGTTGATAAATGACAATAGTATTTGGTGGAAATCAATTAGGAAGCAAGTAACTGCTGACACGTGGCAAAAGGACATAGACAACAGGGGTGCTCTATAACTAAGAAGATGAGTCGATAAGAGCTGAAAAGGGGTCGAAACTTTACCATCAGAGGATATACTTAGGGCCGTCAAAATGGGTCAAATCCGTCGGGCCAACCCGTTTATCCGCCTAAATTGATGGGTTTTTGTCTCTGGACCGTTTAAAATTCGGGTTTAAATGGGCAAGCCCGTTGCCCATTTAACCCGGAAAAATCCGGACTTAAATGGGCTTGCCCATTTATTTTAAATTTTTTTTAAAAAATAGCATTTTTCCCGATATTTTACCTTACTCAATCCGAAAACCCGATTCATCGACCAAAAACTTCATTTTTTTTATATGATTTTTTTTGCTAAAAAAATGTATTTTTTTTGTCAAAAGTAATTTTTTTAAATTAAAAATTAAAATTTTTATTTATTTCTTAAAATATTAATTAATTAATTAATTAAACAGGCCAGCCCGTTTACACGTCGGGCTGACCATAAATGAACCGGGCTAAAAAAATTCTTACCCGTATAAAATTGGGCTAAACGGGCTAGCTCGTTTAATCCACACGCTAAACAGGCCGACATTAATGGGCTATTCCAGCCCATTTTACAGGACTAGATACGCTTACATCAAGATACAACTTTTACAACCACAAACACTACTATCACGTTAAACATATTAGGGAAAAAAATCAAACCACCTTTACCTTCTTCCTCTCATAAGTCATAACCACAAACACCACCATCATACATTAAACATATATATTTGGTATATGAAGGATAAGAATACAATTCAAACTTAATTTAAATGGCATTAATATTATTTTTTTTTTTGAAAATTTTAGAAATGAAAAAGTTTATTTTAAAAAAAAATGTAGAATAAAAAAAAGTTTCTTTACCCTACATATGTAAAGTCGGATTACGAAATTTTTTACGTTATTTTAATTATTAAAACAGGTCAATGCAATCCAATTAAATTTTGAAACCCACGAAGGGAACAATCTACAAGCTCAACCTTTTTCCTCATCAATTTCTTGTAAAGTTAAAATTCGCTTGATCCCTTAATGGTTGCAGATCATAAAATAATAATAATAATACCTACCTATATAGTTTGTTTCTTTTTGTCTTATTTTATTTAGACAGTGAATTGGCTATGTCTCCTTCTTTAAAAGAGGCATGAGTTTTATATACTTAGCTTGGACAATTCACCTACTTCATCTAATAATAAAACACATAATCAAGAATCAATCTGATATGAAAAAATGCCGAATATCACGATTCTAATTTTTCCTAGAAATTAGATTGTGACGTTGGTCGAAACCATATATAAATATAATTTTCTTCGTATTCATACTCATTAGTGTAAATTAAGACGCAATCTTATCCGTTTGGAACACCTATTTAAATTGTTTAATCAGCATTACATCAACACGGCTATTACAATTTACAAACATGGGATTAAAAAAAAAAAAACGCGCACAATCGCGAACTTCAAATATCTAATACAATTAAAATTGGTGTACACATAAAATATACAAATACATTCTAATTAATCATTTCCTCAAATAGAAAAAATTTATGTATTTTATGTACACGCCTAACAAAATCGTATCTAATAATTGTTCACATATAATTTATACACACAAATTTAAAAAATGTTAGGTGGTATATACTATACACCAAAAATTAGTTATTAAATCAATCCTGTTATTTAATTTATATATATACACGTATATATAGTATGATTAAAAAAAACAAAATAATAAAAAGTTATATTAATCTTCAATAAATCAAAGTAAAAGTACAACTATGCACATAAATTGAAAAGCAATTATTTTAACTTTTCAGTATTTTTTTTTTCAGTATCCTAAAATTTGACAGATGGACAGCTAATTTATTGTAAGATTTATCTTCATTTAAGAATATGCTTATGGATAGTTGATTGTTGTACGTACAAATCGATTTCACTTGTTTTTTTTTAACTAGAATTATTAATAAAAAAACATTAATAAACAGAAAATTATTTCAAAATAAAAAATATCTCATGTTATCCTGATTCTTCATCATACTAATTTTATACTTTGAAATTTGACTTCTATATAGTTTTGATCATTAATAATTAAATGAACACGACAAGTCTATGTGTCTTTTATATTTTGACAACATAAGCCCATCTCTATTGAGAATAACTTGTCCGAATTGAACAAGAAATTATTAACTTTCAATAGAATATTTTTCCCAAGTCATCTTTGTTGAAAAATGAAAACCCTTTTTGTTTATTGAAAAGAATAAGATAATAGAGTGAATGGACCGTATTTGGATGATTACTAATGATCTGTCTAATCTAATGTAAATTACGAAATAGTCTACCTAATTTGAGTCACGCGAGAGATTAATTTACTTGTGCACTCAAATATGTGTTTGGAATTTGACTCATGTATATCGAGTTGAGGGTTGACTCCTTCGGGAAAAAAAAATAAACAGGAAATAATCATTTTCATCTCTAATATTTGGGATAAATTTTAAAAGTATTTTTAATATTTTAAACATTTTATTTATATCTCTCACATTTTAAAATTATATCAAATAAAATGTGTTAAGCGTTAGAGACAACTTTGAGACATATCACAAATAGTAAAGTGTATTTTTATTTTTGAAGTTCGCTAAAAGTATTAGAAATATTCTTTTTTTTATTTTAATTTTATTTCAAAAGTTATTAAATTTCATCAAATATATCCCTAATAGCTAAATTTTCAAAAAGTTTAGGATAAATTCAACAATAGTATTTGACGATTAAGAGTTAGTGACCGAAGGTTGTGAAAGGTACAGAGAAGGGAGGGTTGAATTTATGACCTCTTTTTACAAAAGTTTTGTACTCCACTGATTTGAAACTTAGAGTTACAGTTTCTGTTTTAGCGCGGAAACAAAAGACGTTTTCGTTTTATCTCATAAATAGCAGGTAGCAGAAATAACAACATGAAAATAGAAAGCAGTAAAGAACACAACTCTTTTATACTGGTTCAACCGCTTCACTGTGACCTACATCCAGTCCCACCAACATGGTGAATTTCCACTATCAACAAAGTAATTACAAACATCAATCCTTTAGAGCTTCACTCGCTCTATCCAAGGACACACTCTAAGTTCTTTTTCACCTAGAACTTAGCCCTTCAAGTGCTAATCTAACTTAGGTAAGGGGAACACCTAAAGTTCAATCCACAAAACAAAAAACACAATCAAGATTTATGTTTCAATTGTTTATGTTTTTAACCTATCACTCTTGCATTTTCTTTTATTGACTTTTTCTAAAGCCTCACTAATATTGCATTTTACCTCAAAAAGATAAGAAATGATAGACTAAGAAAACTGAATATTCATGATGAACAATAAAGGAGAAGACACTAGCAGATTTTTGCTTTCGCTCTCATTCTCCTTGCTTTCTCCGATGGTTGAACCTCCTTTTATCACAAGGGTGTTGCTTCCAATGAGAAAAGCAAAATCAACTTGATTCTGAGCAAAAGCAAAATGCAAGTAGTAGCTAGCCGTTCTTCATGGCAGCAGTAGAGATGAAGATCAGAGTATGGTTACAAGCCTTCTTTTCAATTTGCAAACTTCACATATAGCACTTCATTTTGGCACAAGTCTCTGCTGTGTCCAAGACAGAGGAGAGAAGAAAGATTTTTCTTCAATTTGAGCCCTTTTGTACTAACCCAATTTTTACCCTTCATTTTTAGCTTTGGCCTTAAGACAGATTCTCCTCCCTTAGATCAAAGTTGATGATGTTGAGCCTTCTTCAATAAGCTATGAAAAATTGATTTTCCCTCTTATTTGCTTTTGGATAGGGTTCAGCTCCAAGTTTATATATGAACCTTGCATGATTGGACTACAATATACATATTTGGACCTGCACTTCATAAACATAACATTAAATAACACTTGGGCTTTTATATCCAAAATAACAATGTTTAGTCATCACCAAAAATACATTTTGTTTCCTAAACTCAACAGTAACATAACTTTATACTTGACTTGCTTGTATTAAAGGTTATTTTTATAAAATTATTATTAAATTGGTCTTGTATTTTTTGAAAAACAACCAGGTAGATGATATATTTAATGCAAATGAAAAACTTTTAGGATAAAATTAAAATAAAATGAAACTTAGGGATATTTTTAAAATTTTTGACAAATTTCAAGGACAAAAAACATATTTACCCTTGAAAAACAATTTTGTGACATGCTGCGTGTTTAATGGGTGAAGTATCTTTGATAAAAAAAAAATAAAAATAATTATTTTCAATGAGAGTTTTTTTTGTTTGCAAACTACACATTTAAGCATATTTATCTAAATAAATAAGGGCAATGAGATAAATAAAAAAGAAGTTAACAAAATTTTTAATTTGGATTTTAGAGAAATAATATAATAATTTAGTTAACAAATGAGATAAAAATAAAAAGGTTTATAGATAAAATTATTATTATAAATTTAACAGGAATAATTGAATATTCATCAATTAACTATGTTTATTTATTTAAGAGTAATTTTATCAGCTCATACATTTTAAAATTACTAAGATTCACATTTATATTAACATTTATTTTTTTAATTTGGACCGTTATTTTATTAAAAATAGATTGAAAATAATCCTCTTTAATATACTAAAAATGAGTTTTTTTCCTCCAAATTAATGAAGGTGGGGAGGTATCATATTCTCATTACTCCTTCTTCTCTTAAAAAGAGAGCTTATATCATGATTAAAAGTGGAAAAAAGTTGTCATGTTGTGATTGATCTACAAATCTACGGTATATAAACTTAGTAAAATTAATGAGATTTGTTAATTTTTTAAGGGTTTTGCTATTTTATGTCCTTAAAACATATGTTAAGAAGTATTTATTAAATTTATTAATTATAAATTTTGTGCTATTTAATAAATGTTTGATCTCACTCAATTAATATGATCTTTTCTCATTTTTTATGTTTAAAGTTTAAACTACCCTTAAAAATTTCATTACACTATTAAAATTTCTATCCAAAAAATTATGAGTATAATTTCATTTTTTTACTCAAATACAATAAACTAAATTTCTCTTTAAAATTATTCTCTAAATTTATTAGCGCCAAATTAGAGATGATCGTTCATATTATTTTTCTCTATCTATTCTCCCTATTTTACTATACAAAACAATTAAATATAAATTACAGTATTTTAGAAAAAAAAAATTAATTATATTGTTAAATTGTAATCGTGTTATTAAAAATAACCCATAAAAATATATATGACGAGACGTAAATTATTTTTAATACTAGCTTATAAATAAAATAAAGATTTAACTATCATCTATTTTAATAATATTAGTAAACTGTTTTTTGGGGCTAATATTTTACTTTTATATTATTAGAATTTATATGTTTGTTAGTCAAATAATATTGATCTAAAAGAATAAATTTCGTAAATTATTTATATAAAAGGAAAAAAATATCAAAACAACTTGCGAAAGTTTCAAGCATTGAAAAAACTACTTATGAAAAAAGAAAATGAGTGATACAAAACTATTCATAAAAAAAGGATACAAACTAAAAATATGGAGAATAGATAGAGAAAAATATTAGGGGTACAAACTGATGCCCGAAATTCTTTCGGACTCCCGATTTCTATCGGCAAGTGCACCGAATCGTATCAAGTAATAAAAGATGAGTAAATGTCTCGTTCCCACGGAGATTAAATAGACTAATCAATACTAATTAATTGATTTCTCTAATTAGACTTAATAAAATGGTGAGAGAATAAGTAAATCTAAACTAATCCTAAACTAATCAAATCAAAATAAACAAAAATAAAATATAATCAAATCTAATATTATTCTAATTAATTCTAATCACTAAAAAATCATGCAAAATCAATTAAAATCTAATTAAATTACCAATTTAAGAACTTGGGCAGCAATTAACAATTAATGAGAATGAGAGTTATAATGGTTGTGCCGAGGACCGAATCAATGAAGACAATGATCAGAAGTAACGTGAAAATTAACACAAATTGGAAGACTATAAAAGAATCATCAAATCTATTAAATTAAAATCAAACATCAACGTGGCTAATAAGTAGAAAACTCGGGCAGCAAGTATAATAATAATAATAATAATGAGAATTAATAATGAGAAACAAGTCAAGAAATAAGAGATGTTCATCCAAACGCAACCCTAATTCAAATAGTCAAGTTACTTTTCATGCAAGCAATCCTCAATCCACAAAAATCCTAATTAACTAAATCTTAATCTCTTAGTAATTTAGTTTCTCTAATCCTAATTAATTATTAATCTCTTAATTAATCAAATAGGAAAAGAGGTGAAGATCAATCTTAGTTCAATTATGTAAATCACAAAAGGAATTAATTAATTATCTCTAATCTAATTAACCCTAATTGAATTTACATAAACAATTACACAATTAATCAATTTATTATCTCTAATTTACTGATTAATCATGAAATTCAATTCCATAAACACAATTAATAATTGGTTTTCTCAAACACAAAAATCAAAAGCTGAAAACAAATTACTTTCAGTTAGTTTGTCTCCAAAATTGAAAATAGTGGAATTGAATTTGGAATTGAGAAGCTTGCATTTGAGTAAACTTAAAATTGAATTAAAATTCTATGCTTGGGATGAACAGAGCCCTCATCCCTTGAGCTTTGAGAAATTTAGCTATTCATGTCTCCAATTAACATCACTGAATAGAGAAGAATTGAATTCATGATGACCCTAATCCTAATTGAGAGAAAACGTGACTGAGAGGGAGAAGAAAAATTAAAATCCTAATTTTTTTGGAATGTAAAAGTGGTAGAATGAAGAAGTCCTTTACTAAACCTAAAATTCACCTATTTATATTACTAATTACCAAACCTAAAACTCATGGATTACAATTACTGATCGAAGGAAAAAGCTGCAGAGTCTTAGGACTTGGACTTGTGAAGCACGTTTGGGCTTGAGATCACGCCTAGGCCACGCTTGGGCGTGGTGCTTCGTGGCAGCTTTTCAGCGTCACTTTTTCAGGGTGTTTTCGGGGCTCAAACCAATTGTCAACTATAGACTATTATATACCGACGCAAAGCCCCGGATGTTAACTTTCAGACGATATTGAAACGAAATCGTTTGGAGCTCACTAGCTCGAGTTATCTCCACTTTAGTGCAGAAAAGTCAAATTAATAGCACACTCAAAAAGTCCTCTTCTTCAAACTTCTTCCATTTTCTTTGTATTTTCTGTAAACAATTAACAAAAACACTCAAAATAATGATTGATAAAGAATTAAGCTTAATTAATTGAGTATTTTGTTAAGTATCTACTTAAAAATACATAAAATTAGGGCCTAAAACCATTAATGATGTACACGCATCACAAACTAAAAATGAAATTTTTTAAGGGTAGTTTAGACATAAAAAATAAGAAAGAATCATGGAGAATTTTTAGGTGGTAAAAGTATGGGATAACTACTCTTTTAGTCACAAAGGTTTGGGGTCAAAATCAAATTGGTCTCAAATCTTTTTTTTTTCTATCAAAATGATCATAAAGGTTTCAATTTCTTTCAACATCAACCTTCTTTACAATTTTACCCCTTCCATTATTTTATAAAATAAAAAAGAAAAAAAGAAAACCCAGGAGCTCAGCATCGAGCCCCCTCTTCTCCTCTTTACAATTAACCAAGCAATCCTTTTCTTGTTGAGGTCACCGTAAACTCCCCTGCCGCCACCAACTCCGCCTCACCATCTAAGCCTGTCTTCCTTACCAAAGCCCAGCAGGAGCAATTGGTTCTCTGATCTGCAGCGCAGCCAGGAGGAAATCACAACCTAGAAGCACCGCCAAAGAAAAAAAAGAAAAATTTGCAACAACATCATTTACAGCAATAGCATCATTTTCAATTGCAAGAGAGTTTGAAAACCAACACAAACCAAAACAACAACATAAGAAAAATATTAAAAACAAAATCTCATGTTGTAGTAATGGAGTCTAAAGCTTTTCTGGGTTCATGGTACTTGTGATACTGAACAATATCTTTTTTCTTTTTCTTTGTTTTTTTTAGAGTTAAATGAAAGAGAGGAAGATGATGGAGCTTTAAAAACAAAGATGGTTCTGATTTTTGTTGATGGAAAGGAAAAGATTGTTTTAGTTCCATTCTTTGTTAAGCCGGTACCATCTTCTACACTAAAGAAGGGTGATAAGAGTGATGTTTATTGAAAAAAACAAAGATGGTTTTAGTTCCATTCTTTTTTTTCTTTTTTCTTTCTTTTAAGGCTTTGTTTATGTTGGACCTGGTCCTTAGTGGACCAAAAAGAATATTCCTTTTGTGTGGCTGAGATTTATTCCTAACAATATAATTTAATATTCCATTGTAGCCCCACATTTTTAAGTGTTTGCAGACCGGTGTTATTATTATTGTCCGGTCAGACCGGGTTAACATTCTATCATGTGGGTCATCTTCTCATTGGGCCTCACTGTCACAGGGCCTTATATATTGATGGGCTAGCAAAGTTTTTTGAAAACTTGTTTCCCTTTCGTGATGGATAAACAAAGGTAATTGTCCTCCTTATTGGATTGAAGGCCTGTGAAGATTCATGATCAAATCATATTTCAGTAATTAAAAAAAAACAACGTTTTCATCCATTTTTCCACCAGCATCAATCAAACTATTATTTCAGTCCAAAAAAAAAGAAGAAATATTATTACAACGTAGCTAGGAAAATTTTAATATCCAATTAACATTTTTTGTTTGTTAATAACTTCAAATTTTTTAGAAAGTTAGGAAAAAACAATATTTCATATAATAATAATAATATAGAATAAATAATAATAATAATAATAATAATAAGGTATAATTACTATGTTAGTTTAAAAAAAAAATTACTCCGTTAGTTTCTATAATTTCACCAAAATTTTAATTAAGTCTTTATAGTTTAAATTTAAAGGCATATTCTTCTATATAAAATTTAAAAATTTGA